>PVLC010006289.1:0-55671 GCA_004027655.1 Graphiurus murinus | reverse complement strand
ACCGCCGAGCTATACCCCCAGCCCTATTTTTTTATTCTTTATTTTGAAACCGAGTCTCACTAAGTTGTGGAGTGCCTCACTAGGTAGCTGAGGCTGGCCACGAACCTGGATCCTCCGGTCTCAGCCTCCCGAATGCTGGTATTACAAGTGTGTGCCACTACGCCCGGCCAGCTTATATTTAAATATATGGTTATTAATGATAACAGTTCTAGAGCTAAGATGATAGAAGCAAGGGATATAAAACCAACTTTATCAAATTGTTCCTATTCAATTGTAGAAGGAAAAAATTCACTGGTTTGATAATGTTAACAATAAACACAGGCAAGGATTTCAATAGGTATACTAAGCCTTTGGGGGGAAAAATGTTATTAGAATTCAGCATATCCACAAGTCTCAATGTATCATTCTAATCAACTATTTACTAATACAAAGTGAAAATGTTCTCTCATAATGGAGATACCAGGTTAACCAAGTACTCAAATTTATTATCACCAATTGTGGGATAACTTGGCATAGGAAATTCTTAATATAATACAGTAAAAAAGTATTTAATATGTGAAGTACTCTTTCCAAAAATATTGAACGTAAATCTAAACATAAGGTAGTAATCAGACATATACAAAACAGGACATTCTATAAGTCAACTGTCTTGGACTCTTCAAAAAGAGTCAATGTTCTATAAAACAAACACTCTGGGATATTTTCTAGATTAAAATATACTAAAAATGTTTGATAACCACATAAGAATGCCTGAAAGTTGACTGCATATTGGATTAGGGGAAAATAGCTACAAAAATCTTTCTGGGGGACTATTTTCCATAGGAAATTTTTAATATAATCAATATATTAGATGATATTATAGACATATTATTATTTTTAGTTTTGAAAATAGTATTGTGCTTATGTTGAATAATGTCTTATTATCAACTGTATTAGTCCGCTTTTCATCACTGCAATGAAAATATCTGAGAACAACCTAGAGGAGGAAAGGCATATTTGACTAATGGTTTCCGATGTTCATTCTATGGTTGGCTGGCTCCAAGACAGAAACTTTACGGTGGCAGGGCTTGACGATGACAAGTGCTCAGCTCATGGTAGCCAAGGTCACACATGACAGACCTACTTTACCAGCTACACCCTATCTACCATCTAGTAGTCCAAACTATTAATCCACAAAGTGGATTAATTGGTGTTACAGTTTGGACATGAAATCCCCTCCCCCCAAAAAGCTCATATGTTGGCGTTGCAGCAATGTTCCACAAAGTGGATTAATTGACTGATGGGGCCAGAGCCCTCGTGATTCAATCAATTCACTTTTGTGTGTGTGTGATGCTGGCGACTGAACACCGGGACATTCTACCTCTGAATTACACCCCCACCCTTATATTTTTAAATTTGGAAATGGGAACTCACTCAGTTGCTGACAGCCTTGCTAAGGTGCTGAACCTGCGATCCTGTCTCTGCCTCCCAGACATGTGCTCCCAAGCCCAGCAACCATTTCACTTCTGAACATTGCTGCACTGCCAATATATGAGCTTTTTTTGGGGGTGGGGGGGCGAATTTCATGTCCAAACTGTAACACCAAGAAATGCATTCTAAAAATTTTAGGAACAAAATGTCATAATGTCTGTACCAATTGGTAAAGGTAGATGGTAATTCTTCCAATTTATTCATAGTTTTAAAACTTTTCACAATAAAAGGTTGGAGAGCAATCTGCCAATATAAAGAATCAGACTAAACAGGATGTAGATAAGTTTGGACTAGGCAACCATCCAGGTGGCTCTTAGTAACAGGTGTTCCTGTAGTGTCCAGTGTCAGCAAATAGAACATGAATCCCTTCTATTATGGCTTAATAGAATTCAAAAATGGTTATTTATCTAACAAATGAAAAGGGACTAATAGGTAATAGAACTTCCTATAAGAGACCTTAATAAGCCACATAAGGAAGTCTAAACTACACTTGTAACTCTGTATATTTAATCTTTATTAAGTTTTTAGAGTTGGTTCACATATTTATTCATTAAAATTCAATCAGCAAATAATTAATGGACAACTATTGTGGCCCAGGCATAACTCAAGACACTGGGGCTAGAAAAGTAAATAATATAGATATGATTCCTATTTTCAAGAGATTGAGAAAGATCTCTTCAGGAGGGGTGTGGGGGAGAACCTTGCTATTAGCTGCGTGTATGGACTGAGGATGTGGCTTAGTGGTAGATCACTTGCACAAAGCCCTGCGTTCAATCCCCAGCCACACACACATACATATAAATAGCTCTGGTAGTATAGAAAGTTGGTCTTCACAGCCGGGAGTGGTGGCCCACGCTTGTAATCCCAGCATTCGTGAGGCTGAGACCCGAGGATCCCGGTTCGCGGCCAGCCTCAGCTACCTAGTGAGGCACTCCACAACTTAGTGAGACCTGGTTTCGAAATAAAGAGTAAAAAATAGGGCTGGGGGTGTAGCTCAAAGGTAGAACGCCTTTGAGTTCAATCCCCAGTACCGCAAAAAAAAAAAAAAAAAAAAAAAAGAGTAAAGAAGGAAAAGTGGATAGAATCTTTAGGGCCCACTGACTGCTATTGTTTTCTATCTTTTATTTCATTTTTGCTATGAAAAAAATGTACTTTTTACATAGAAAAATAGTTTAAATAGATCATTTCAACTATTACACAGGAAAGAGATTTATTTCATAATTAAATTACTAACCATAAAATATTTGAACAAACAGATTTTTAATTTTCTTAGAGATAATTCTTATTGTATTTTAATTTAAAAAATGTTGTCCAAGACTATTAAGTCTTAAAACTTCCTCTTATAGAAGAAATATTTAAACTGGAACCTCAAATCCAATTTTTTAAATTAGAACTTTATAAATTCTGTTCACAGACATGTGTTTTAAAATGCAGTGATTATTTAAATTATGTTTTAGTGTTCACCAATATCATACCATAGTTTTTATATTTATATATTAGTATTTTAGGTTATCTGCCAAAATATTTCCACCAGTAAAATAGTTGTTATGGAGCTGGGAGTGATGGTGCATGATTGTAATCCCAGTACTTGGGGGGCTGAGACCAGAGGAGTTGAGTTCGCGGCCAGCCTCAGCTACTTAGTGAGACTCTCCACAACTTAATGAGACCCTGTTTCAAAAATAAAGAATAAAATTGGGCTGGGGGTATAGCTTGGAAGTAGAATGCCCCTGGGTTCAGTCCCTAGTACCACCAAAAAAAAAAAAAAAAAGAAACAGTTGTTATGGTACCTATAGTATTATAGTATTTAATTCATGAAGTTTTGGGGAATATAATGTGGATTGAGTAATGTAAGTTCCTTCAAACAATGATTTATATAAGTGCTCAAACTGTTAGCAAGTTTTCTTATTATATTAAATTGTTAATTATTTATATATTTTTATTTTTAATACTTTTATTGGTGCATTATAGTCTCATATAACAATATAGTTTATAGTGATAATGACATACATGCACATAGCACTTGGTGAGCTTTTTCTTGGTTCCCTGAGCACTGTTAGCATGTGTATTCTCACGTATGTACAAAATGTCAATGGAAGAATTTCCTTTGTTAATTCTCTTTCCTCCCCTCCTTCCCCAAGACACCTCCCTCACTCCACTGGAGTTTCTCCTCCATTATCTAAAGTCCCTCTTGTATTCCGATTGCTCCCTAGCTTCTGCATCTGAAAGAAAACACATGACCCTTCATTTTCTGTGACTGGCTAATCTCACGTAACATGATATTCTCTAGGTCCATCCATTTTCCTGCAAATGACATAATTTTGTTCTTTTTTTTTTTTTTTTTTTTTTTTTTTTTTTTTTTTTTTTTTTTTTTTTTTTTTTTTTTTGCGGTACTGGGGATTGAACTCAGGGGCATTCTACCTCCGAGCTATACCCCCAGTCCTATTTTTTATTCTTTATTTTGAAACCGGGTCTCACTAAGTTGTGGAGTGCCTCACTAGGTAGCTGAGGCTGGCTGCGAACCCATATCCTCTGGTCTCAGCCTCCCGAATGCTGGGATTACAAGCATGCGCCACCACGCCCGGCTAATTTTGTTCATCTTTATTGCTTAGTAAAATTCCATTATGTGTATATCCCATAATTTTGTAATCCATTCATCTGTTGATAGATACCTAGGTTGGTTCTATAATTTGGCTATTATGAATTGTGCTATTATAAACATGAATATGCATGCATTTCTATAATATTCTCACTTCGGTCCCTTTGGAAAGATACCCAGGAATGGTATAGCTAGATTATATGGTGGATCCCTTCCCATTTTCTGAGGAATCTCGACACTCATCTCCATAGTAGCTGCACTAATTTGCAATTCTATCAACAATAATAAAAGCTGGCCAGGATGTGGGAAAATTATATTATTATTTAAAATATAATGAAACAAGTTTTCACTAGCTTACCAAGATGAAGTAAGGGATCTTATATACCTTCCCACCAGAAACAAATAAAAACTTAGGTGAAATAATGAATCAATGAATCATTTTCCCAAGAAATGGAAAACAAGTAAGGTGAATCTTATGAATACTCAGTTGTTTACTGATTAGAGCACATACTTGAGGAAACTACTTGAACCTAGGGAAAGGAATATCCAAAAAGAATTAGAGGTAAAAATTCTCAATGCATATGCAATGTCAGCAAGAGCACCTATTTCTCATTTTAAATGTTAGATATTGTAAAATTGGATAAAAAATAAAAACTCAACTACATGCTGCCTTCAGTAAATCTACTTTAAGTAAAAGGACACAAACAGGTTAAAACTAAAAGAATGGAAGAGGACATACCATTCTAATACTTATAAAAAGACAAAGTACATTTTAGAAAAAAGAATATTACCAAGGACAAAAGGTTATAAAAATGATAAAGGAATCTAATCTCAAGAGAGCACAGTATCTTGATTGTTTACACATTTAGTAATAGAAGTTCAAAATGAGTAGAAAAAACTGATAGAACTACAAGAAAAAATAGATGAATTCACACTTATTGTCAACACCCCTCTCTCAATAAGAAAATACAAAACTTGAATAATACTATCAACTGACTTGACCTAATTGATGCTTACAAAACACTCCACCAAATCACAGTAGAAGAAAAATTTTCAAGTGCCTACAGAACATTTGCAAATTATACTATATTCTGGGATATAAATCAAGTTTCAGTAAGTATACAAAGATTCAAGTCATATAGCATATATTCTCTGAGCATAAGGGAATTAAATTAGTAATTAAACTAGATAGTGTTAATAAATGGGGTTATCTTGAAAATCCTCAAATATTTGGAAATTACCTAAAACAATTTTAAGTAACCTATGGGTCAAAAGGTAAATCAAGAGATAAGTGAGAAAGTATCTTGAACCAAATAAAAATGAAAGTACATTTTTAATGTGTAGATACAATTAACATAGCTTTTTTTTTTTTTCCGGTACTGGGGACCTCAGCTCTATTTTTAATACTTTATTTTGAAACATGGTCTCACTAAGTTTTAGAGGGCATCACTAGGTAGCTGAGGCTGGCTGTGAACTTGCAATCATCCTGTCTAAGTCTCCCAAGTACTGGAATTACAAATATGCACTACCACACGTAACTCTTGAAGGGAAATTTATAGCATAAGATGTTTATATAAGAAAAGAGGAAGGGTCCCAAGTTAATTACCTCAGCTTCTCCCACCACCAACTTGAAAAAATAGCAAACAAAGTAAGTAACAAAAGAAAAAACTCAGGAATCAATAAAATAGAACACTGAAAACAATAGAGAAGACTGATGTAAGTACAAAGCTACTTCTTGGTGATCAATAAACTTCATAAACTCATAGCCTTACTGATCAGAAAGAAAATATAAATTGATAATATTAAGAATGACAACAGTGTTTGCACTGTAGTTTCTACAAATATTAAAAAAAAAATAAAGGAGTATTGTGAACAACTCCATGTCTGTAAATTTAACTTGATTGAATGAACTAATTCCTTGAATATTATACACTATAAAAACTTTGTCAAGAAGAAATACATAAACTGAATAATAAAATTACATGTTTTTTTAAAAGAAATTGAATGTGTAATTTAAAAGCTTATTACAAAAAAAAATTGTGGCCCTGTTGGCCACTGGTGAATTCTAACAAATATGTAAATATAAATAGCACCAATTCTATGCAAACTCTTCCAGAAACTGAAAAGCAGGGAATACTTAGCCTATTATCATATGTTGCCATTAGTACTTTTATACCACAACCAGACAAAGGCAATATAAGAAAGAAAGAAAAAAAAACCCCCATAACTATCCCTCATGAATATAGTTACATTCTTAACAACATTTAAATAAATAAAATCTAATAGTATATAAAAGTGATAAACATCATGACCATTTTGGGTTTATCCCTGGAATATAAAGTTGGCTAAATGTTAGAAAATTAATTTAATTTATCCTAACAATACCTTAAAAAGACAAACATTAGGATTATCTTAATATAATAAAAAACTATTTGAGAAAAATCCAACATCAATTCCTGAAAAAAAAGGGGGGGGGGGAGACTCTCTACAAATAGGAACTTTCTTCAACTTGATATAGGGCATCTGCAAAAATATCTATGATTAACATTACACATAATAGTAAAAATGAAACTTTCTCCAAAAGATATCCACTATTGCTATCCTTAATCAATATAATATTAAATTTGTATCAAATGCAATTGGACAAGAAAAAAAAAACTAAAAAAGGAAAAAAGAATACTATTTTACTCAAAGTCATCATGATCCATGAAGAACATCCCCCAAAATCTATTAAACTATTGAAAATGAGTTTAGTAAAGTTGAAGTATATGCGGTCGGTACACAAAATTAATTTTATTTCTCTGTATTAGAAATTTATAATAGAAAAATCAAAATGAGTCAGGTGTGGTGGCGCACACTTGTAATCCCAGCATTTGAGAGGCTGAGACCGGAGGATCCGGGTTCACGGCCAGCCTCAGCTCCCTAGTGAGGCACTCGGCAACTTAGTGAGAGACCTGGTTTCAAAATAAAGAATAAAAAATAGGACTGGGGGTATAGCTCAAAGGTAGAACGCTCCTGAGTTCAATCCCCAGTACCGCAGGGAAAAAAAAAAAGAAAGAAAAATCAAAATGATATACCACATATAATATATATTTAAAATAGTTTTAAAAATTGAAGTAGGGATATACCTGAAGAAAAAGTTATTGAAGGCTTGTATCCTTAAAACTGGATTAGGCAAATATTGCTTAGAAACAATACCAAAATATGTAATACATAAAAGAAAAATGATAAATTGAACTGAAACAAAATTAAAACTTATATGACAAGTATAAAAACAGAAATTACAGACTACGTTTGTAATTCTATTTCTTAGAAGACCTATACCCAGAATATATGAAGAATCAAAACTCAATAAGAAAACTAACAACTGAATAATAAATAAGCAAATACTTGAACCAACAGTTTACCAACAAAAAACCTAAGGATGGCAAATTGGCACATAAAATGATGCTAAACATCATTAGTCATTGGGGAAATGCAAACTAAAGCTACAATGGAATACCAACTCACACTTATTACAGTACCTAAGTTTTTTTTTTTTTTTTGCGGTACTGGGGATTTAATTCAGGGGCATTCTACTACCAAGCTACACCCCCAGCCCTATTTTTTTTTTTTTTATTCTTTATTTTGAAACCGAGTCTCACTAAGTTGCAGAGTGCCTCACTAGGTAGCTGAGGCTTGCCTCAAACCCGGATCCTCCAATCTCAGCCTCCCGAATGCTGGGATTACAAGCGTGCGCCACCACGCCCGGCTAGTACCTAAGTTTTAAAAACATAGCTATACTGATTGTTGGCAAGGACCTAGAGCAACTGATATCACATATGATGCTGGTGATAATGTACAATGGTTCAGACATTTTGGAAAACAATTTAGTAGTTTCTTAAAAAGTCATATGATTCAGGTATTCAATTCCTAGATATTTACCTAGAAGAAATCAAAACATATGTCCACACAAAAACTTGTACAAAAATGTTCACAGTAGTTTGTGGGTGTATGTGTGTGTTACTGGGGATTGCCTCATGAATTCCAGGCAAGTGCTGTACCCCTAAGCAACATCCATTTATTTTGAGGTAGGCTCTTACTAAATTGCCCAGGATGGCCTCAAACTTCTGGTCCTCCTGCCTCAGTCTCCCACTTGGGAGACAGTTTTATTGGGAATATCTCCATGCCAAACAAAATCCAAATATTCATGTAAATAAACAAATTGTTTATGTCCAATAATACCAATTAAAAGAAATGGACATAAAGCATAAGTAATCCAGGAATAATTATGCTGAGTGAAAGAAGCTCAATAGAAAATTAATACACACTGTATGATTCAACTTATATAAAATGAAAACTTGTGGGGTACTCCCGACGAAGGGGGCCCCTACCCCGATCTCCCTGGAGCGTCTACCCCGAAAAGGGGGTCACGCCGCAATGAACACACCTCGGGGACTGAGCATCAGAGGACTCATCCATTTATTACACGAGGGGCAAAGAGTTATAGAGAGCAGAGCGAGAGGAGTGTATCCTTGCAGGGCCAATCAGGGTAAATGTCATCTTGGTCATGACTCTTTGGCCCAGTCCAAAAGCTGATCACGCGCTGGTCACACTACCAGGGACCTATCAATGTCTTGATCACGCTGAGGAGACATCCCTTGTCCAATCCTGGCCTCTGGTAAACACTCTTAGGTCTCCACCCTCACCACTTCCCTTCTGCGCCATCTTTGATGCCTTTTTTTCCTTCCCGTCGGGCAGGGCTACGGCCTTCTCCTTGGGGATCTTTCCCCACAAAAACTAATAATTGCACAAAGCAGACTAGCTTAAGGATATGGGAATGGTGAAGCATGCGGAAAAAAGACTTAAAACTGGGCATCAGAAAACTTCTAGGCACCATGTATCTGTCTATCATCTTATGATGATGATTATATAAGCTTATAAATATGTAATGACTTCATAATTGTGTAGTTTATTTAATCTTAATTTGCATTAGTAAAGCTGTTAAGAATTAATAATGAAGTATTTTAATCACATTGAATAAAACAATATTATAGTGAGTACAAGAAGTTGTTTTGCTAAATAAAACAAAATTTATTTATTTGTCTGTTTGTTTATTCTGGAGATAGAGCTCAGGGCATCCTACCTCCAAGCTACACCCTCAGCCCCATGTTAATTTTTATCTAGAAACAAGTTCTCCCTAGGTTTCTGAGAGCCTTGCTAAATTATTGAGATTGGCTTTGAACCTGCAATCTTCCAGTCTCAGCCTCCCAAGAATTGGGATTACAGGCATGTGCCATTATGCCTGGCTAAAATATTTTTTAAATTACTCATTAGTATCTTTATCCTGTGGATTTTCTATTGTCCATAAACTATCAATATATTGTACATATACACATGAAAAATAATTATATATGCTATACATTTTGATATGCTAAAAGATACTTATGAACAAAACATGTGACATTAAAAACCTATAATTATAGCAGTCCATTCTTCTGGTCTGATAATTTTCTACATATGAATTAATAAACATTCAGTTTCACTGAGGAGAAATACCAGTAATGTTCCTGAAAAATATTTAATACTGAGCAGTACAACTTCACATGTCCTCTGATGTGAATTAGTTGCTAAATATACCTCTAGGCAACTAAAAAAAGTTGACACATAAATGGAGATATTTCATCTAATCAGTTACATTTTGGCAAATATCCACCAAAAACAAGATTTCATTTTTAACTTAATATTGATGAGTTTTTTTTTTCTTTCTGGCAGTAGATACTAGAATCATTAATTTTTAGAAACCTTTTCCAGGTGCTATGACAAAACCCAAATAATTAACCTATAATAAAACATGTTGTATTTTCTATTACATTTAAGGCAGCATAAGAGCATACATTTAATCTGTCTAGATAACTATTAGAAATTTGAGATATATGTTAAGAAGCAAGGTGATTAAAACATGCATTAAGAAACAACAACAAAGCTTACGTGCCCGGCACTGAGGTAACTGGATATAGCTGTGAGACTACTAGATCCTATCCTGGTGTTGGAACTTTAGAGATTCCTTTCAGGTAAAATGATGTTCTATTTTGGTCCTGAAACATGAATGGGAGTTTATCAGATAAAAAAGAAGGAAGAAGGTTGTTCTAGGTAGTGTTAAAAAAAAAAAAAAAAAAAGACCTTTTTAAAAGTAGAATATGTTCAGATGGTTCCAGATAAGTTGTGACAGGAGGAGGCCTTTACATAGGCAACACTAGTGGTCACTGTCTGTTTTTGGGATCAGAGCCCAAGTAGTATGAGCAGGTATGAAGACGACATGGCCAAGAGAGGGCATTCATGTGGAGAGAAATGGAGACTAACTGGAATGAGAAATCTGAATCCTGTGGGATTGGATTAGAATTAGAGATATTAGTATAAGTCATGGCTTTCTATATAAATGTGCATATATGTATGTAGGTTTACATATGCATGCATTTACACACACCTATACAAGCATACATATATGCTTGAACACACATATATGTCCTTAACTCTTTTGGCTAAGGATACACTAGTACCAAGTCATATTTTATGATTACCATTTTCTTCTGAACTTAACTAGAGCTTAGTCTTGAGCAGGAAAGGTACAAAATGACTCTATCTTATTGTGTTAGAAACCAAAGTAATACCCAAAGAATGTTGGGGATCTGTTAGAAGGACATAGGAGACAAAACGAAGGGGATCAATCACACTGCCCCAATCTGAAACAATTCAAACATCAAAATAAATATTACAGTAGCTTATGGAAAAAATAGACATATATGAACTTGTACTGATATAAATAAACAAAAAAAATACTGAAATGTTCAGGAAGAACAGGATATTTATGCAGTGTAAATTTGCCTTAATACAAAATACTTACTAATTACAAAGGAAGGATTTATAGCGAAGTATGACAGACACCACCTTAATTCAGTGATCAAAGTTAATTATCACAAGTAATGTAAAAAATTAAATAAAATGCCAACTTCTAGGAAGAAGGGCACCACTTTATAATTTTCCATCCAAAGATACATAACCAGAATGAGGAAACAACCCCAAATATAGAACATTCTACAGAAATAACTAACTAACATAATCTTTGAAACTGTTGAAACCATGGAAGTCAAGGAAGCCTGGGGAATTCTTCCAGACTGAAGTAGACCAGAGAGATATGACATCTAAAAGCAACACTTGCTGAGGCCTGGTAGTGTATGCCTATAATTCTAGTAGCTGAGAGGCAGAGACAAGAGGATTTCAGCCAGCCTCAGCCTCAGCAATTTAGGGAGACCCTCAGCAACTTAGAAAGAACCTATTTCAAAATAAAAAATTAAACAAGCTGGGGATGTAGCTCGGAGGTAGAACTCCCTTGGGTTAAATCCTCAGTACCAAAATGATGATGATGAGTATAATAATACAAAAGCTCAACCAGCTTTCAGATGATTGAGTTTCTCTGAAAATTTACTCTTCCTTAAAAGCAATGAGGAAACTCGAAGGTATCCAAATCATATTTTCAAAACTCTTAAAATTAACCAATGGATCACCATAGCCTATGAGGTATTTATGCAAGGAAAATAGTTAAATCTTGATAAGAAGAGTGAGCTTTGTGGCATTTTAACTTGCCCTATTCTTATCCTCTACTCTCTAGTACTGTAGAAACATTCAAAGCATCATCATTCTAAATAAAGTAGCTGTGAAAACCACCAGACTACCAGTCAGTGGAAGGGGTAGAACAGGTTTGGAGCTTTAAAAGAACCCCATCCACAGAAAATCATCACCTTTTGACCTACCTCTAAGCTTTGTGGACCAAAATTATGTGATATGACTCAGTGTTCACTAAGTAGGAAAATCTCTATCTCCAGAGTGTTTGTTCAAAATATTACATGGCAGTTGATTAATATAGCAGCTGCCCAAAGGAAGGAGAAACTCAGGAGAATTGTTTGAGATATGGGATAGGGTTAGAAGAGCAGATTATAAGGAGAAAAATAGAATAGAATACTTGTTGTGCATTGAATTATGCTACCCAAAAATGTTTAAATTCTAGCCCTCTGTATCTGTGATTGTGACCTTGCTTGGAAATAGGTCTGGGTGTAAACAAGTTAAATGAGATCATATTGAATTGGGGTTGACCTTAAATACAATTACTAGTGTTCTTAAAAGAATAGGGAAATTTGCACACAGAGAAGTAAGGAGGCCTTGTGACAACACAGGCAGAGTTCAGAACAATGTAGCTGCAAGCTGAGGAACACCAGCCATTACCTTTAACCACCAGACACTAGGGAAAAGCAATGATTATTTCCTAGACACTTCAGAGAGAACATGGCCCTATAGACACCTTGATTTCTGACTTCTACCTTTTAGAACTGAGATAATAAATTTCTGATGCTTTAAACAGAATGAAACAATAGCTTGTGGCAAATTCATTATAGCAACCACAGGAAACTAATACAGGTGGTGATGCCAGTTGTAGCAAACAAGAATGTGAGCAAAATCTGAAAAGGAAGATCTATATAAACAGCTGTCTATAGAGGGCTTTGCAAAGCACCAACATATTCCTGAAAATCTAGGAAGTGAGTGCATATGAAAAGCTATGTGTTGCCCGGAGAGATCTGAGAAGGCCCTAATTTCTCAACTCTGGGTGATACTGAGGCTCTGTAAAAGCATGAAGTGAAGCCCAGGGCCAGACTTGTGAGCTATTTTAACACCGAATGCCTTCTCCAGCACATACATAGAACCCTTCCACAGAGAACAGGGGAAATATCAGTCTAATAATTTAAATAAATCTTGATTTAATCATTAGCTGGCCATTAAACTGGCCATGCATGGTTAGGAGATACTTCAGGGACTGCACATGACAGAAGAAGAAAAAAAAAAAAAAAAACCATGTTTTGGAATTGATCACAGAAAGCAATTGAATAAATATCAGAAACAACAATAAAGCTGGCACATTATGTTATTTAAAATACTTAACTTTTAATAAAAACATATGAGACATGCACAGAAAGCGCCAAAGGAAAGAAGTTGAAAACAGCAAGAGAGAAAGAACACAGTACTTCAAATGGATTCTCAATAAAATGAACACTGATATTTATCAGAAACTATGATGATCAGAAGATGGTCGGATGACAAAGGCAAAGCACTAAAAAGGAAAGATTATGAGTCAAAAGTTTGATATTAATATACTATACTTTTAAAATGAAGAAGAAATTAAGATATTTCCAGATTAAAAAACAATAACAAATTTTGCCAGTAGTAGATATGACCTACAAAAAATTCTTAAGGATGTCTTTGAAATGACATAAAAGGACACTAGCCAATAAAATCTACACAAAGAAATTAAGAGCACTGATAAAGTTATAGGTAAATATATAAGACATTATAAATTTGTATATTGCTTATAACACTTTTCATCACTTACCTAATTAAAAATAACTGCACGAAGCAATAATAAAGTGTGATGATGAGATTATATTGTATAAACATATAATTTGATTAACTATAATAGCACAAAAGAGGAGGGAATACAGCCATCCTGGAGCAAAATTTTTGTGTGCTGTTGAATTAAAGTTGGTATTAATTCTTATTATAAGGTTTTTTAATTTAAGATGTTGATTCCTATTCCCAGGGCAACCACTTAAAAATTTACAAGAGGAAGACAAACAAGAGAAATAACACAGTACTCTACAAAATATTTACTCGATACAAAATAAGACAGTAATGGAAGAAAAAAAGATAAAAAAGAAATAAGACATTTGGAAAGAAAACAAAATAGTGGATGTAAATACTGTCTTATCAGTAATAACTTTAAACACAAATGTATGAAACACTCAAATTAGTAGGCAGAGATTATTTAAATGACCCAAATATATGCTTTCTACAAAAAGACACACTTTAGATTCAAAGGCAGAAATGATTAAAAGCTAAAGGATGTAAGAAAATATACCAAGCAAAAATGAACCATAAGACAATTAGAGCTGGGCATAGTGATTCACATGTGTAATCCAAGCTACTTAAGAGGCTAAGACAGGAGGATTTAAAGATAAATGCCAGCCTGAGCAACTTAGGAAGATCCTGTTTGAAAAAAAAAAAATTAAAAAGGCTGGGTATATAGCTCAGTGGTAGAGTGCTTGCCTAGCATGTGGAAAGCCCTGGGTTCAGATCCCAATACTGAAAACAAAACAAACAAGCAACTGAAATTTTAATATTAATATCTGAAAAATATACTTTCAAACAACAACAACAACAAAATCCATCACTAAAGATAAAAGAGGGACATTTTATAATGATAAAAGGGCTCATCTATTAAGAAATATAATTTAAACATATATGTGTCTAACAACAGAGCCCCCCAAATACGTGACATAACACCTGCCTGGCAGAATTGAGGGGAGAAATAGACAACTCAACAATAATAATCAGAGATTTCACTTAAATAATGGCTAGAACAGCTAAGAAAAAGAACAAAATGAAATAAAATACTTGAAAAAACTATAAACAAACTAGTCCTAATGGGCTTTTGTAGAACATTCTACCAAACAATAGCAGAATACACAATTTTCCTTAAGCACCCATTGAATATTTTCCATAAAACATACACTAGGCTCCAGGATAAATCATAAAAGAAATTTCAATAAATTTAAAATAATTGAAGCTGCACAAAGTTCATTTTCTAACCATGATGGAATTATATTAATGAAAAACAGAAGGAATTTTGGGAAGTTTGTAAATATGTAAAAATTAAGCAATATTGTCCTAAATAACCAGAGTATCATAAGAAAGAAATCACAAGGGAAATTCAAAAGTATTTAGATTAATGAAAATGATAATACAACATGACCATACTTATGGGATATACTAAATAATTGCTTGGAGGGAAATTTATAGTATTAATTCATATATCAGAAAATGAAGCTCTCAAGTCAATAACTCAACTTGCTACTCTATGAAACTAGAAAAGGACAAAGTAAACTCAAAACAAGGATAAGAAAGGAAATAATACAAAAGAAATAGATTAAATATGGAATAGAAATATAAGAAAAATCAATGTACCTAAGAGTTGGTTCTTTGAAAAGATTAACAAAATGAACAGATCTTTAGTTAGATTGCTGGTATTCCCCTAGTTAAAACTTAAATAAACAAAAAGGAAATACTCAAATTTTTAAAAAAAATTCAAATTGGAAGAGATGGCGTTCCTAACTATGAATAATTGTATGCTAACAAATTAAATAACCTAGAAGTAAGTGTTAAAGTATTCAGTGATGATGGAGCATTGGTTTGGCAACTCACTCTTAAATGATTAAGGGGGTAATAAAAGCTGTTTTTACTATACTTGCAGCTTCTGTAAGTGTAAAATTACTCTGAAAAGAAATAAAAGACAAAAATTGATACCATGTCAGGCTACTCTTCTCTGCAAGGTTTACCATTGTAAGAAAGAAAGGACATCAAAAGTCAAACAATATTGTATTCCTTCTAATCAGTGGCAAAATTCATTAAAGCAAAAGTCTTTCATATACACATGAATGTCTGAATTTGTGATTTCAGACATGGAGCAGTTATAGAATTATTTAAATTTGTGTGCCTGTTGGAGTTCATGGCTGGAAGTGATAAAGTCAAGGAATTGAAAGTTTTGAAACGTACAGGCATCAGGAGTGGTGCAAGAGGTTTTAAATTGTGTAAGAGGATGGCAGGATTCAGGACAGAGAGGAAGATCATCAATTAGGCCCTGAGCCTTCATTGTAAGAAAATGAGGAAACAGAAAGCTAAAGATGAGTGCAGGGCAGAGATTTGCAAGCAAGAAAGGAATAAACCTCAAAGACATTGGAAAAATAATACAGATGTGATAGTAGAGTAATATAGAAGAACACTGACCCTTACTTCAAATAGACTCTTAAGAGGCCATGTTTGGCTAGCCTGGTTCTGCCATGGAATCAACATTTTAGGGACGACTTCATAGCCAGAAATCAAAGGATATTCTGTGCAGCTTGGTCTGCAATTGCTGTCTGTCAAGAAATCAAAGATGAAAACAAATAATTTTCTGTAATTCTTTCCTGATCCATTACAAGAGGAAATAATAGGGGACATAGCCAAGTAATTGGTTGAGGCTTATTTATTCTTTACAAAGGACATTTCTAGCTCAAGACCCATAAAACCATATGTTGCATAATAAGTAACTGATATGCTCTATTGTATGAAATAATAATATAAGGGCACACTATTTTAAAATAAAGTATATGTGTGTACACATATAAATATACAAATATATACACATGCTTATGCATACTTGCTTGTTTTTCTTGTTTCTTACATATAGGTATATATTTATATTGGTTCAGTTCAATTATAGGTAAGGTATTTTTCAAGTTATGAAAGAGAGCACCATATATTCTGTTACCTTCTCTACTGAGAGGCCATGTAGTGAAGAGGAAAACTTTAACATCAAGAATGAGGTGAACTGGATATACTTTGACAAGTTTAGGAATAGGACATTGGTTGAGCCATTTTTATTAGTTTCGCTTGTGAAATTATATTTAAAATTTCTTCAAATACTGTCAATTTTAAATCTGATTTTTTATTTTATTTAAATGAAATTGGCTAGAAATATATTTAGTATATGAAACAAATTACCTATTACATTATTCTCTTAATATTATTATACTATATATATATATATATATATATATATATATATATATACTTAGAAGATAGATTTACAGGTTGGATTTTCTAGTAGATTATTTTATTACTGTAATTTACTTCTTTTTTTTTTAACTGGGGATTGAACCCAGGGACATTCCATCTTTGAGCTATACCCCTCCAGACCCTTTTTAATTTTGAAAATAATGTCTTACTAAGTTGCTAAATTAGGGTCTAGCTACATTGCTGAGGTTGGCTTTGAACCTGTGATACTCCTGTCTCAGCCTCCCTAGTACTGAGCTTATAGGTGTGTGCCACCACATCAGGGCCATAATTTACTAATTTTAAGCCCACCTCCATTTCAAATACTCATGAACAACAAAATGCTTAGATGAAAATGTAGCATAAGCTTTTTCTATTTTTCTTTCCTGTTACTAAGCTTGTTTCTCTTTCTCTAATTTCACCACCCCACACACTTTTCAAGTCTTAGTATATTAATAAAAGTAGGATGTTTTCTAGAGACCTTGATTCCACTAGAGAGTGATTTTATTGTATCATTTTTCACAGCAATGCTTCATTTTGATTACTTTCTAATACCCCAATTCATAACAAGATGATAGATTTTTTGTTTATCATTTTTGAATGCTACTAATTCTTATAGAAAGCTGTTTACTTTGTCCTTGCCCATGTAGACTCTTGTCAAATTGTAATAATTCCAAGATGAACATGTGTTGTGACTGCACACATTCTTAGGGGGGAAAAAAAAGGAAATGGTTTGGCATTCAAGTTTTCTCATGGATTAAAAAAGTGCACAAGCATCTAGCAACTTTGAAGGAAACCCAGTTTACTTTTGCTTTAATGCACCCAGAAGATTTCAAATCAATACTTAGCATTAACGTTTTAATTGAGAATTCACATCACTATAATTGGGAGTGAGGATCAGCATCCTGATATTTAGGAGAAGGTGATTTGGTGGGGAGGTCATTACACTGGAGAGCACAAATATAGGAAAGGGAACACACAAATCATTTGTTTCCTTGGGCAAGGGCACACGGTAAACACTTGAGTGGTGGTCAACTATAATTTGCTTCCAGAGCCAGGAGCTCTGGCAATGCTACACTTTGGATTTATAGCAGAGCACTCAAGTAGCAGTGACTTTGAAAGCAAAGGATAAAAGAACAAAGGGAAAAGTCACCATTCTGAAAGATCTGCTTCTTATCACAGAGTGGAAGGACTTCCCCTTCAATCTAAAGGAAAAGTACCCTTGTGGCTATTCTCAGCATGCCCCACAGACTGTTGCTATTCCCAGCATGCTCTCTTCCTTAAGAAGTACTCCTTGCAGAACCAAACATATTTGAGTGGGTTATCAACAATCTTTTATTTTGTGCCTGGGAATTTCAAACCAATATATTCTCTGGGTTTGAACAAAATAGATTCCCTTCCCATTTTATTAAAAATAAACTTACGAAAGTATTGATTTCTATTTGCTTTCAATGTGTTGAAATGTTCAGTCACTCTCTGAATTCCCCAGAACATAAGAAAATTCCTTCCCCTGGTGTGACCTACCCCCCCCCCCACCCCAGGACCACCCTAAGGCATTTCCTTCCTCCACCTCCTCCACCTTCAGGTAACTCCTGGGTGAAGAAGAGGAAATTCAGAGGAAGGAGAATTTCTGTAGGAATAGTCATTCCACGAATAAATTCTTCTTTTCCCCTTTCCTTGACATTGAGAAAGTTTGCTCCGGATGGGTGCCCCTGTCCTGTTCCCCTAAGTGTTACAGGAGCCAAGAAAGGAGCCCACCAGCGAGGCGCCCTCTGCTCAGTTCCCGGAGGCCTTCACCCCATTGTCCAGGCAATGTGCTGAACTGGAGCGCAAAGCCGTGGTCTCGGCATGGCTCTCCAAGCCCGGCGAGGCCAAAGGCCCCTTCCTGGATGGAGAGGCAGGTCTCTTGTGAAAGCAGAGTTTGAAAAGTCCCAGCACGGTCATAGTCAAGATCACCAACACTACCACGGCGATGCTCACAAGTATGAAGACCACAGTGGAGGAGGAATCCAGGGCCTGGGGAATGGAAGAGGCAGATGTGGAATTAAAGTTGGGGACCGCGCTTCCTGGTGTAGTGACAGTGTCTTCTGACTCGGTTCGAGGGGATATTTGAAGGGTAGACGTGCTCTGTGCTTCCCACTGAAGTGTCTCAGCAGTACTTGCTGTCGAAGGGCCTTGCTCCGTGACATGGGGTATGTCTCCTGGCTTCTCGTGGACTTGGGGTGGCCGCGTTCTGTTCGGCATGGGGCTGGCTGCAGTAGCGTGAGGGGCCTGGGTGGGCACTTGGGCTCCCTCGGAAATCGGCTGTCCTTCCCCTTTTGTCACACAAGAGCGTCCGTCCTTCCCCAACTCGAAGCCCACCGCGCATTCACAGACAAAGCCTCCCAAGTCGTCTAGGCAGTCGGAGAGCTCCGAGCATCTGCCAGCCCGGAGGTACCTGCCGGGGCAGTGACAGAGCACCCCCCCTGGAGGGAGCCCGTCCCAGCGCGCGCCGCTTTCTTCCTCAATGCAGGTGACAGAGACGGAGAGCTCCCCGGGGCAGCGCGCACTCACCTTGGTCCCGGGAGGACTGAAGTCCAGCGCAGAGCTGTAGAGCTGGAAGGGAGCACGGTAGCTCAAGTTAGAGGCGGCCCCGGGGCGCGGCGCGGGGCACAAGCCCTCAAACTGGTACTTGCACAGGTAGCCGTTGGCGCGTTGGCGGCAGCGCATCTCCTTCCAGCCTGCGGGCTCGATCCCGCCGGTGGCCTGGAGTCCCGCGCACCTCCGAGCCGTGCAGGAGCGTTGTGGCTCCTCCACCCACGGCAGCGTGTCGCTTTCGGACTCGTGGGCGTCGGGGGACAGCCAGGAGAAACCCCGCAACGGCTCGTCCTCCAGGGTGCAGTGGGAACGCCTGCGCTCCAGCGCGACCCAGAACAGAAGGTCTCTGGAGCCTCCCCCAGGCCCGGGGCCTGCCCGCAGGAGCGCGAGCACCGCGCGCAGCTCAGCGCCCCCATGCACGGTGCTGAGCGACCCGCCACGCAGGCTGCAGGCCTCCTCGGCCGCCAGCCGCTCGATGGTAGCGTGGTGCAGGCTGTAGCAAGCGCCCGAGGCCGAGCAGCCCGCGCGGTCGGCGGTGGGGTGCTCTCCACCGCACGGCCCGGGCCAGAACGCCTGACACAGGAGGCACAGGGCGAGCGCCCGCCTCATCTCGAAGGCCCAGTGCCCACAGCTGCACTTAGTGTAGGTCTGTCCCGCCAGAGGGCTCGGAACTGTCTCGGGAACGCGGTCGCGCCCTCAACTGCTGGCTCAACCCATCCTGAGTCCCCTCCCTTCCCTTCTCCTCCGCCCTCGTCCCCCAACCGCCAAGAATCCCCACCAGGGTCCCTGCGGCCAACAGCTTTCCCTAGGCCGCGACCGGAAACCCGCCCAGAGCTTTGCCAGGCCCCGTGCAGCCCTGATTTATCCCGGGGTTAGGAAAAACAGCTGGTGCCTGAGCCCTGGGAACACAACCAACCAGAAAGTCCAACATCCCGCTTAGAGGAGGGGAAAAGTCGTCTCCTCCGCCCCCACTCCCTGGGTGTTTCAGGACCTCCTATCCCAGAACACTTTGGTGAACCTTGGCAGGAAGGACTGGAAAAAAGTCACTTGCTTGTGATCACAGGCCCACGCCCGTCCATTGTGTTTCTGTCGGGATTCGTGGAATTGGCGTCAGAATAATTAGTAGACGGCTCCAGTCCTGGAGAGGTTTCCTGTGCCTGTGTGTGGGGCGGAGGAGGTGGGGGGAAAGTCTTGTGAGAAATCCTAGCATCTCCCTTCTATACCAGAGGCAGCACTATTTAACCACAATCTCTTCCTGAGGCTCATTCTCTGTTCTGTCAAGGGAAATCCAGGTGTTCTAAATGTGAGCCAAAGAATCTGGAGTTTCTTTGGGCATTTTAAGTGGGGAAAAAAAAAAAAAACAAAAACTTGCTTCTTGGGTCAGCACTTGCCTTAAAAGTTTAGTTTTCCCTCCAGTTTGTTTCTCTTTGAAATGGCCCATTTTGGTCATTCAGGAAGGGAAATGTATTTCATCATCTAAATGAATAATAATGGCTGTAAATCTTAACGGTTATATTGTTAGGTTTCCTTCAAACTTACAGGTTATATATAAGCGAGTTCATGGAGTGATTAACGTTGGAGAACAACTGCCCTATGTGTGATTTTATCCTTGAACTATTTTAATATCATTTTTTCCTGTGATTAAGTGCCAATATTTATAGCAGTAAGTTGTAAAGTCTCCTTTCGGGGACATTAGAGTTCAACAGCCTTAAGAAATTCGAGTATTTATTACATTATAATGCATATAGTATGCTGTAAAGCAATACTCTGTAATTGGAAAGATGATTGAACCAATTTCTTTGGAGTTCCAATGGGTGTTTTCCTTTTAATATAAATACTAATTCAGCTGGAAGTGGGGAGGAGTTAAAAATAGATAAAGGAAGGAAAGGTTCAAATCTGCATTGCCTCTGGAAGGATTTCTTGTTAGCAACTTAAACAATTCTACATCTTTTTAGGAACTACATCATTCATCCATTTTGGCTTGCAATGACTAAATATGTTGTAATCAGAAATACATAAATATCTTCAACTCAGCCCTGTTGAAGAGGTAGGATGCTTTCGAATATCTGAAACCAGAATGAGAGTTGCCATTCCATGAATAAGGCTACAGCCACACGTTAAGGCTCACTTTGCTGTACTGGATTGGACTGTTTAGTTAATAGGAAGTGGGAAGGAAGGTGTCAGGATCACATCTGTATGCTCACATCTCAGCATTGCATTTTTACCATTCCTCTCACTCTCCTTTTCCTTCTGGAAATCCCATGTGTCTTAACAAGCAACAGTAAACATCATGAATCATCATCACACTTACCTTGCTCTTGCTGACTGTGGAGTTTTGCAGCAGGATTTCTCTCCTGCCCTTTTTTGTTTCCCAATTTAAAGGACATCCATTAGTCTTTCATTTCTAATGCCTGAGACATTTAAACATGACTTTGCATTTAAATTAAGTAACTTAGTGTCTCATAAGGAAGAAACATGAAAATCCAGAAGTCAAACTGAATGAATTTTGGAAATACTTAATCAGTTGGGCCAACTCTATATGCCTTTGCAATCTATGATGGTGTGTTGGTAAATGCATCCCTGAAGTGTGGTACATGTCAATACAACCTTTTTCAAACTTAAGTAATAAATGAAAATTCTTACATATTTTGAAAATCAGTTGGGGAGAGATGAGATTGCTAGAAAAAGAATGAATAACTGGAAAGCTTATAGTAAATAAATGATACCACAC
This sequence comes from Graphiurus murinus, assembly GCA_004027655.1. NCBI lineage: Eukaryota > Metazoa > Chordata > Mammalia > Rodentia > Gliridae > Graphiurus > Graphiurus murinus. The sequence continues at coordinate 33,622 of PVLC010006289.1, read as the reverse complement.
CCTGGCATTCAGCCTAGGGAAGTGAGATAGTAGAAGAAAGAAATACTGACCATAAAGGTTGTATATCATAATCCTGGACATGCCTGGGATGATGTGAGAGAGGAGTCAGAGAAAAAATAGCTCAAAGTAGAACATGTCTCATTTTGAAATGAATTACTTTGTATTGATCTTATACTATTAACATTTTGAAATGTATAGTGAATAAAAAAAATTAGAAATGAATAAAAGCTTTTATTTTTAATAATATGCTTATTAACATCATAACATGATACCATTTTACCTCCACTGGTATCCAAATACTTCAGATCTGATTATAACAGTATGAATCTATAGGCTTCATTTCATACATTAGAGATGAGAGCAACTATGTTAGAAAATCTTGCCATTGTTTCTATAATTGAACATTTACATACTCTATAGATACACTCTCAGGTGTGTGTATGTGTTCGTGTGTTCGAGTGTATGTGTGTGTAATCTCTCTCTATATAGATATATATGTATGCATATGTGTACTATATATACTATATATGTCTGTACATGTACTATTAGTGTACGTATGTATACTAAATATACATGTATATGTAACATACATGTTAAGAGAAATAGGTACAGCAGAAGATATATAAAAGATATTTATAGCAGCACTGTTCATATTAATGAAAATCAGAATTTGTAAAAATGTTCAGAAACAGTAGATAAATAGCTGTGGTATATTTACTCAATGAATATTATATGAAAGTCAAAATTAATGAAATATAGCCACAAGTAATATAAATTAATTTTAGCAACACGATGTTAAGTGACAAATTTCCAAAAGATTATACAAAACTGGACATTATTATTATTATTATTATTATTATTATTATTATTATTATTGCAGTACTGGGGATTGAACCCAGGGGCATTCTACCTCTGAGCTATACCCCCAGTCCTATTTTTCATTCTTTATTTTGAAACAGGGTCTCTCTAAATTGCAGAAGGTCTCACTAAGAAGCTGAGACTGGCTGAGAATCTGGATCCTCGGGTCTCAGCCTTCCAAGTACTGGAATTACAAGTATGCGCCACCACACCCAGCTTGGACATTCTTTTTATAACCTCCAAAATGCTAAAAACATATTTTAAATATATGAACTGTTAAGGAAAGTAAATAGTTACAGTACAACAAGTTAGAAGGAACAATGAACAAAAGATGCTGGGCTGGGTCCTTTTCAATAGGAGAGAAAAGGTCGGGGAAATCAATGAAAGAACCAGAGGTTTAATGTAGGATGTTTTGGGAGTCCCAGATTTTGTTTTAGATATACTAACTTTGTGACTGATTATTACATCCTTAAAAATAAATGATTAAGTAAAGAATAAAATAAATAAAAGTGGCCATATCTGAATGATGGGGGAATGACATGAGACAAGTATTATAATTAATTTAATTCTGAATGACAAAGAGTTCTAAAATGTGATTTTTTAAAAAGTGAAATCAAATTGTAGTTACATTTTCAAAAAATGTTCTCAGCATATTGTCCTTTAATCCTATATTCTTTTGCAGGTAAAGCATTTTGAAATTTAAGCCAACCTTTAATCTGAAAAAACATAGTGAGTAAAATATTTATGTTTCTAGAGTTTTCAACCTGTGTTTAATTGTTAAGAATTATGTATGATGCTTATTTGTTTATTTATTAGTACAAGGTCACTCAAGGAACTAGGGAGGGATGTAGAAGGAAATTAAGTTCAGCCTAATATTTTCAACTTAATTATTAATTTACAATATCAGAAACAATTCAAGATGGAGAAACATAAATTTTCACAAATAACGCATAACCTAATAAGTTTATAAGGTTGCTGATCCTCACTAAATAAACTCTGTCATTGCTGAAAGGAAACCACATCTGGATCTTAGTATATTTCTGACTTCACTTAAGGTATATAAAAATATTTCAGAGGAAATTGAAAAGGATACAACATTCCATTAGGGAACATGGCATTCAGAAGCTAATCTATAGAGACTAAGAATTGTGAGGATCTGTAGCCTTTTAGAATTGGATTGGACCTCAGTGCAAAATGATCTTTTCAAGTGATGGGTTTCAAGTGTTCTTTGTTCACTTGACTTTAAAAAAAAAAAAAATCAAGTCCATAGATTCAGAGTTCTTCAGGTCTTGGTCTTTGCTTTTCTTCTCTTTCACTAGATATTCTTCTTCCCCAGATAATTTCACCCTATGCTGTACCATGGCTTTATATATCATCTTTATGCCAATGTTGCCTAAACTTAAACCTATCCTCCATTCTTGACTGACCTCCTAATTCATGCATCCATCATCTACTTGATGTTTCCACTAGCAGGTGAGTCCGAAAAGAGAGGAGAGCCAAGGGTACCCTAAGATTTGCAGTTGGGACAAATAGGGCCTAATCCTCTGGGAATCCTCCCTCTGAGAGACTTGGAAACTCAACCCAGCATGTCTCACTAGGGGAGGTGAAGCTGGGATATTTATGTATGACCTACTGCCCCTCAGTCAGGAAGCTCAAGGCCATTTGGTGTTAGGTATTTTCAGCAATCCCTGAGCACAGGGCAAGCCCAGGGGTGTTCAGAGAGTAGCTATAGGCAGAGACACCCCTAGAGGCTGTCCTGAGGACACCTCTAGGCAGAGGGGTATAAACAGCATTTACTACTTGTTGGTTGCACTAACAGCCTGCCTTATTCACATCACTCTGCTTTTGGCTTAAATATCCCCTCTCCTAGCCCTGAGGTATAGATTAGGTCTGCCACTTTATTTATCATTTCTTTGTCCCCTGTACTTCTTTTTTCATAGTATTATCACAAATATAAGTATGTAGTTAGTTGTGTGTGAGATTTAAACACCAATGTCCTCAGAACCTTGCTATTCAAATACCAGCAACATTGGCAGTGAAGAGCTTATGCTAGAAATGCAGAATCTCAGCCCCATCCAAGACACACTGAATCAGAATTTGCATATTAACAACTTCCATATGTAATTTGTATACACATTAATAGTTTGAGAAGGACCCCCCCACCAGATTGTATTTTCTTGAGGGCAGTGGTTTTCTTCTTTGGCATTTTTTCCAGGTCCCTAATAATGTAGCTGGGATATAGTTTGTACTCAAGAAATAACAATTGGTTGGACACGCACACATACACACAATATATATGTGCTCAGGCACACACATGTACAGTACACACAGTATGATAAAGTGCTTGGGATATAGAATAATGTTGTATGTCAGTTATTGAACACATGGAAGTTTTTAGCTTTTTGTCCAGAATCAGATCATAATTCCATGGGGCCAACAATGTTCTAGGCCCATTGATTAGTATGTCTCCTAACATACTAGTAGATCTGAAGTACTACTTTAGGATAAGAAACTCTTATTATAACAAACCGGACAGCATTTTTATTTAGGTTGTTGGACAGCTCACCATGCCTGCTCCAGCTGTAGCTTCATGTTATGATCTGTTCTTGGAGGAGTTGTGTGGTAAGTGTGCTTGACCATTAAGACATACCCTAAGCCCAAGAGTATGCTTTTTTCTATTGGTGCCTGCAGAATTTCCACTTCACAGAGCTGGAAATGAAAAGGGGGAAAAATCACAACTCCTTAAATTCAAATCCTATTAGGGTTATCTGTTATCACTCTGTAAGTACTGGGGATAATCAGCAGTTGCCTTAGCATTTACCTTGCAGAGGCAGTGCAACCTTGCAATTATTGTTAGCTAGACTTAATAGCTGGCTCATTTTAAGGCCTATGTTTCTGACAAATTCATACACCCTGTGCCACAGATTTTAAATTGGCTCATCTCTTCCAGATGTGTGATTTATTCTTACTATTATAAGGCATTTCAAATCTGATACATTCAAGAAGATTTTTGTTTGACCTTCGGATTTAGTATCAAGAGCCTTTGTTTTAAAACAACAGTGATTTAGGCAAATGTAGTCAATAAAATGGGATGCCATATATCTTTTTGGTATACCACCTCCTTATTTTATACTGAAGCTACATGATCTGATATGATTTATAACAGGGGAGAAAGGGAAAAGAGCTGCTTTCTAAATACACACACATGTATATAGATGAAAAATTGAAGATTTTTATTATAGTTCTTCTAAACTGTACATTTTGTGAATAGTCTTACTGTGGCTTACGCTTCAGTTTATTTGCAGATAGGAATACTTTGGACTCCTTTTCTTTGAATACTTCATATATGATGTAGATATTCACAATCTTAAATGTATTTGTGAGTATGTCATGGTTTAATAATACCCCTTCTTTGAATACTCTCTACATGATTAGCTGCTAATGGGAAATTTGGTGGGGGAAATGTTAAGCATTTTAGTTTTCCTGTTCTTCTATTTAACAGGGTCACCCTGAGTCACAGGAGATGAAGGTACAGAGCAAGAAGGAGCTTAGAAACACATTGTTTTTCACAGCCTGGTGCCTTGAGTGACTCTAGCACTCACTAAATCGCATCTAAATGAGCCTTTGGATAAGGTGGGGAGAACAGGGAGGGTGCAATGACCTCTTGTGCTTTGGATGTTCTGCCCATAAACACTCTCAGCCTGCAGGAATCCCTGCTCACTGCCTGCTGGAGGTCTTTGAGGACTAGTAGGAGAGTGGAGGAGGTAGAGCTTAGCACAGAAGAGGCTTCACCAGCAGCACAGGGAGTCCTATTTCCATCTTTGTAACTGAAAGAATTCAGGAAGAGCTTTGCTGGACCTCCCTTGCTGAGAGACAGACACAATGTGACTTTGCTACACCTCAGCCCAAAGGGATAGTAATCTCAACTCAGTGACGATGGAGAAATTCCCCCATCCTCTTCTAATTGCCCATCCGTGTTTCAGACAAGCTCTGTCTATTTGGGAAATATACTAATAAGCAATAACAATTCAATTTTCTGTCCTCTTAGAATAAATACCCTCTACCCATGCTATTTCTCAGCCTCAAGTACACTCTCCTTCGGTCTTCCCTCTCCAAATCTTCTTTACCTGGGGACAACAGGAATACTTTATCTAGATAAAAACTCAAGGTAGTGATCAAGTTGAATGGCTTTATCATCTAACTCTATCTTCTCCTTTCCAGACCCTCAATATAACACTTGGCTTGAGAGGTGCCGGTACCATCCAAGAGTCCCACCAGCTAGAATGTGTCTAGTATGCTTAGTGGGACCTAGTAGACACCCATGGATCACTTCACAATTTTTTAATTGTGGTAAAAAACATATAAGACTTACTATCTTAATCATTTTTAAATGTATAGTTGAGATGGGCTACATACATTCAAGTGTTGCATACTGTTGGTAGTAAATGGTGCAGGGCTACCGAGGAGTGAGAACTGTATCTTAGCATCCAGTCAGTGGACGTTGGAGCTCACTTTTTAGGGGCAATGGTATGGTGGCTCCCCAAATAATTAAAGCTGAAATAAACATATGACTGAGCACTTCACAATGTGACTCTGAGTACAACTCTCTCTTAACTGCCAAGATAGAGTACAAACCTGTGGCCTGTGATGTAGCAGTCCCTAGGGGCACAGCATGGAGAAAGTGTGTAGTCACTCAGGTTTAAATCTGATGTCTCCCTCCCATGTCCCCTATTTAATATCTAGTTAGATATTAATTGCAGTTACATTTTCTCATTTTTTTTCTTTTGTCTTTTGCTTCCTCTCCAATCACATAAGATTGCCTGTCAAGTTTGTGTTGGCAGAGACAGAGTCTGTAAAGAATCCCACGTATCAAAGGCAATGGAATCCAAATGGAGAATTGATCCACTCCCTCAATTACTGAGTGCCTACTGTGTCCTTGGCATTGAGCCACACAATGGGAATACAGTGATAAACAAAACAGAAACATCTTCAAGTGAACCTAACGTCTAGTGAAAGACAATAAGTAAATTAGCAGATGAATAGCTTCAAAGATTGGCCAGGCTATGAAAAAAAAAAAAAAAAAGCAAAAGGGAACAAACAAAAAGGATTACAGAGAATACCCACTTAGACCCACTGTTCCTGGAAGGAAGGGTGAGGATTTGTCATTGAAGCTGATGTCCCAGGGGATGAGCAAGTGTCCTGAGAGTAGGAACAGGATCAGATCCTACCAGAGGAGTGAGAACTGTATCTTAGCATCCAGTCTGTGGACGTTGGAGCTCACTTTTTAGGGGTTCTGGGTGTAGCAATTCTCCAGGTAGAACTTTCAACTTTGACTCATATATCTTTGTAACCAGTTGAGCCCTAAGTTTCATCAAAAGTCTGACCTATAGCTGTCACATTTACATGGAGTTCCTAACACCGAAAGCATCCTGCTTTCAGAATGAAGTTTCATTTCCTGCTGGAATTACATAAACTGCTTATTTCAGATTAAGAACCCATTTCAGGGGGAGAAGCTACATATATACTCAAATCTTTCACTTCTTCTCTTCCATGAGCGCTCATCCACTCTATCCTGTGGTTCTACCTTAGGCACATTTCAGACCTTTCCATGCAGTTCTTCCTGACCTCACCACCTGTAATGGTTTGGATTTAGCACGTCCCCATAGCACTCACAGAAACAAGGTAGCAAGTTGGAAGCAGGTTTGGTTGCCAAGGAAGGGTCCCTGGGGGTATGGCCTTGGGGATTATGGTGCTCTCCTGCCCTTGCTGGCTTTCTGCTTCTGGCCTCCATGATGTGAGAGCAGAGCCTAGTACTCTCCCTCTCTCTGCTTCTCATGGTCATGTTCTGAGCTCTGCAGACCAAACCTGACATGGACCGAACCCTGGAATCTCCAAAGACTCTAGGAAGTAAATCTTCTTTCCTCTATGTTTAGGGTTTAGGGGTCAGTTGTTTTGGATTATGGCAGTGACAATGGTGACCAAGATACCACCTCAGCTCCAAGTTACCTAGATTCTTGTAATTATCTCCCAATGTCAGCTCCTGTATCCCTTCCTTTCCCTTACCACCCTAGCGCACCCTCCCCTCCACACCACCTTCAGGGTTATTAAAAAGACCACATCCACTTAGATCTTCCCACACTCTTTTAAAAATTCTGTGGCTTTTTGTTTCCTCTAATAGAACTAAAAGACTCTGCTCTGTGAACACACTGCCTTGTGTAATTTGCTGTCGTTTCCTGTGTATTCATCCTAGCTTCCCAACGACATTTCTTTAAGTCATTCACACGGTGTAATGGGACTATATCTGTACTGTCCAGAGCAGCTAGAATGGCAATAAGCATATTGTTTTATTAATATAAACAGCCATTAAACTAAGCTCTTCTGGGCCTGGAATTATTGCTAGAGGTTGATGAGAACCCAGATTTGCTTCTTTTTTTTTTTTTTTTTTTTTGTGGTACTGGGGATTGAACTCAGGGGCATTCTACCTCCAAGCTACAGCCCCAGCCCTATTTTTTATTCTTTACTTTGAAACTGAGTCTCACTAAGTTGCGGAGTGCCTCACTAGATAGCTGAGGCTGGCCACGAAGCCGGATCCTCCGGTCTCAGCCTCCCGAATGCTGGGATTACAAGCGTGTGCCACCACGCCTGGCTCCAGATTTGCTTCTTCATAGTTAAAATAACTAAACACCTGCTCTACTTGACAAGTCAGTGGGCTGTGGTGGAGCTTTTTGTTTTGTTTTGTTTTGAGCCCTTGGTCACTATGCATACTATATTTGTGTCTCACTTTAGTGAGGGAGAGTATTTGCAACAATGGAGAATCTACTCAGAGCAAACACTGCTCATAGAAGTGGGCCCACTAATAGATTCTCCTTTCCAAGCTGTTGGACAAAATGTAGCCTTAAGGTATAAGTCTTTTAGTTCTTTAAGTATAAAGCAAATGAACATATTGGATTTATTTGTGTGTGTGTGTGTGTGTGTGTGTGTGTGTGTGTGTGTGTGTGTGTGTGTATGTGTTACTGAGCCCAGGAGCGGCATACTACCTCCAAACTACACCCCTAGTTCTATTTTTTTATTTTTAATTTTTGAAACAGAGTCTTGCTAGGTTGATGAGAGTCTCACTAGTTGCTGTAGTTGCTGAGGCTATCCTGGAACCTCAAATTCTTCTGCCTCAGCCTCCTAACTACTGGGATTACAAGAGTGTATCCCCATGCCCAGCTATGTATCAGATTTAAACTGTGTACTTTGTCAAATGAATTCAAATGAAATTACTTACTGGTGCAGGACACAGGACAAGTCTGGAAAAAAGACCTACCAATGCCATGGTGAGAGAGAATTAGAATTTCTTTCTACTTTCTATCAAAATCCTCTGGGGATTTAATTCCATCCTTATAAAGCTCTTGGTGAATTTTCATGCTAAATCCTAAAAGATTATCAAAGGTATACTTTTACTTATACCTTTAATTAATTGCAAATATTCTGCAGTCTTAAACCAAAAATAAATAAAATAAATACTATAAACAACTATATTTGGCACTAATCAACTCTACTCGAGACCCATTAGGATAACAACCAAGATGCTCTTTAACAAAGATTTGGATTGGTTTAGATTTAACCACCAGGAAATTCCCTTTGATTTTTAGATGTTCAACCTCATCTCAAGAAATTGCTTCATTTCTCCCCATCCCAAACACAAGAAAGTAACATGGTTTTTGTTTGTTTATTTGCATTATGTTTAAACCTTGTCTCTCTTAACTACTTCTTTACTTGCTTAAAATTATAGTTACCAAGCCTGCTGCAGTGGCACATGCCTGTAATTCCAATACTTGGGAGGCCGAAACAGGAGGATTGCAGGTTTGAGGCCAGCCTCAGCAACTTAGTGAGTTTCTCAACAATTTACAAGATCATATTAAAAAAAAAAAAAAGCTTGGAGATAGCCTGGGTTCCATCCTCAGTACCAAAACAAAAACAAAAAATTTTAACTACCAGGGGGTATAATACTTGGGATAATAAGAAATACTCATTACAGGCTGGGAATTATATTCATCTAGTATTTTAAAAATCCACACGGAACATTTTTAATAAGATATATCTTTCAATTTCTTCCCATTTACAGTGAAACCACCCACTCACTGATTTACTAGAAATCTAGACTCACTGTAGCAGAGGATCATCTTGGCCCATGGAGCTGCTCTACCTTGGGCCCTTTGCGACAGTTTTGCAGATACATAATGCCTTCACCTTGCTACCACCTACCTACCTATATTACTTCTCCAAAAGGAATTACTTCATTGATTTTCGGCTGTAATATTTACTCACTTTTAATAGAAAATGCCAGGAGAGCAGGAAGGATTTGTTTGATATTTAGAATTTTTATAAGAATCCCTAAGTCATTTTCTCTGAATTAAAAAAAAAAAATGCATGTTCCTTTGAAATTTCAGAGTACATCTGTTTCCACACAGACTGAGGCTAAATCAGTACATTTATTCTTGTATACTATATTTATGATCTCATAAGACCAGATTTTTAAAATGCCTCCTGGTTTCTGTGCTCCTACAAATTGTATTTGTCTCCTTTGTTCATATATAAATGATCTTTATTGTTTTAAGTGGATCAACTGAAATTTCCTAATAAACTTAAAATGCAAAAGGAGGTTTATTGGTTTAGAGAAATCAAAGCACCAATTGTACTTACATAGACTGATTTTTTTGTTTTAAAAAACAGCTTTTTAAAATAGTTCTTATAAAAATTGTCTAAATCTTTCTTGGCTGTACTCTTATTAAACTCAGAGCGTTATTATATCCATTTGGATTTTTATTAACTTTTATTTTGGTCACTGATTACTAATAGTCATTTAAAGGGTATATTATCAGATTTTCTCTGACCATCCACCTGGAAAAGTATTCTATTGGCCCAGCCAGTACGCATGTGTTATTTCTTGGGGGTAATAATGATAGGTTTGGTGGAAAAGCTATTGAAGAGAGGTATTTTCCTTCCTTCAAGTTTCAGAAACAGTTGAGTAAATTCTTTTTGCCAGGGGTAGAAAAATAAAAGAGGAAAAATTCTTTTAGCAAATAATATGTTACAATTCATTTCATGTTCCTATTACAAAACAAGAAGCAATTTGACTAAACAAAATCTGGGCCTGAAGCAGCTTATGACTGTGCTTTTTTTTTTCCTTTTTATATTGACAGCAAGCTATTTTGGAAACACTGAGAATCTGAATAGTGCTTTTGTCTGAATTAACAAATTATTGCTCAAATGTTTAAAATAGCATTTTTATTACATTTATAGGTGCTTCCAACATGTAAGAGACTTTTGCAAATGAACAGGGAAACGAATGCAAAGAATGTTATATGGACCATTTATTTTCTAATAGTTGTATCTGAGAAATGAAATTTGACTGTTGACTGTGGGTGGTGAATGTTGCCATAGCAACCTATTTCTTCAGCAAAACTGGAGGGTAATCATGGTGATGAGGGTAAACGTCAGAAAACAGACTTGTCAAGATATATATTTTGGGCAATGTGAGATCATGATTATTTTCACTTAAGATATGTAAGGGAGAGCTGTGCAGGGCTAGTCAGAGGTCTTACATGAGAGGTGTAATATGGGGCTTCAGTCTCAGCATTCGTTCATTATAGGGGCTGTGTGTTTTGGCTCACACAATGGCAGGTCTTGCATGAGCCAGCTGCAGCAATACCAGTCAAAGTAAGGAAGAACTAAACCATTTTCACATACATATCACAACGGGAGGATCTCACACCTATTTCACCAGGTACTTTTTTGAGTATTTTATACATTATTATATTTTATAATCTTCAAATTAGCTCTATAATATTGTTATCCCCATTTTACAGATAGGGAAACTGAAGTGCAAGGAAGTTCATTAACTACCTTGAGATCATGCAGCTAAGTGACCAGAAGGAATTAAACCCAGACCAAGTCTCTCTGAGTCAGTGCTGCTGGGACTCTTGCTAATCAATGTGACCAAAGTCACAGAATGTGAATGAAGAAATACAGATATCTGTGTGAGGAGGTTCTGCTTTTATTCATTCTGAACATAAAGATCATGTTAAATGGAGGGAGGACCTTGCAGCACAATCCTTGAGTAGAATAAACAATAGATTACTTCTACCTACTGGAAAATTTTAAAGGTGAAAGTGAAGATTTGATGATGGAAACAATTCAAATAATCTTATGTTCATATATGAAGTTATCAATACCAATATTAATATTATGTATGGGGAGGGAGTGGGGTAGGACCTGGAGGGAAACACACAAGTGCTGTGTGCATGTATATTTCTACGACTCAGAACCCCACTACAATGTATAATTATAATGCACCAATTAAAAAAAAAAAACAACAGAAAAAGAGTATGGGGAGGGCAAGTCCGATGTCCGATGCTGTTGCTCAAAGCCTCAAAGCCGTACCAGCTCTTAAGATCTGTCGGCAGAACCTGCTCTATCAGTGTTGGATAGAAAGTCTACTGCCAGGGCCAGGAGCTACAATGCCCCGAGTTCATGGTCACAGTCTAGGTGACCACTACAAACCATTTTAACCCCTTTTGTGCTTCCATTTCTTTACCTTTCAAAAATGAGAGTAGCTGGCTGCTTTCTTTGCAGAGGTGTGAGAAAATCAAATGATACAGTGAATGTGAAAATGGTTCATAAACTCAACAGGACAAAACAAACATAAAGGGAGTATTATTAGAGTTAATGACCAGCAGCATTATTTTCAGCTTTTCCAGGCTTTGATAATGAATGTGTATTTATTTGCTTATCTAGGGAGGATGTGAGACTGAAGTCTGGCTTTAAAAGGCAAACAGTTCTGGCTGAAAGGTTATTCAGACAGAGTGTAGAGAAGGAAATCTGTTTAAAATGGATTTGTAGGACCATAATAAGAGCTAACATGTATTGACAGCTTGCCAGGTGTCAGGTACTGTCATAAGCACTTTTACCTGCTTTACCTCATTTATTCTATACAAGAACCCTGTGAGCTGGGAACCATTTCTATTTTATTTTCCCAACATTTATAGATGAGGATCTGGAGAAGGTAGATATAAAGTGAACTTATCCAAGGTCACGGAGCTAGTAAATTACAAGTTCAGATCTGAATCCTGGAATTGGTTTCCAGAGTTAATGCTTTTTCACCACTACACTATACTTTCTTTATATTACATAAAATTATTATATAAAAATATAGATGTAACTCATCTATATATATGTGTGTGTGTATGCATGTTACTTTTATTATTTATTTTTGTTTGTTCTCAATAAAAGGAAAAGAAACTTTTTTAAACTGAGTGATACACATATTTCAGTACTGAGAGACCTGGAGAGCATTAACTCTTGATAAAACCCCTAAATATTTTTAACATCAGTTATTTCACAGATGAGCAATTTTATGAAAGTGATAATAAAATAGAAGCAGTAAACTTCAGGCCGAGATGCCCAGGTTATGCCATAATCCTTCCAAGTGTGTTTGGCGGCAGCTCTGGATGCAAATGCTCCTGGGAAAGAAGGATGCATAGCTCATTATGTCTATTTTCTGGGAGCTTTCAATCTGGATGTGGAAGTAGGAGTTGTTCTTGGTAGGAAAAGGTAGCAAACAAGAAGTTTAAATAAAATGCTGAAAGACTTCAAAGGGATATAAGAACTTCTTGAGCCACGTTGGGTGGGACAGGACCATGATTTGGTTTTCCATCACTTTTTGTCTGTAACATTCTTTTTGTTCTGTTAAGTATTTGATTAACTTTATCTATGGTTAACATGTATTACAGGTACTAACTTATTTATTAGCCTATGCATTCTGCCTATGTCTCACAAACTGCTTGTTTACTCATTATCCATACTCAGCATATGCTGTGAGTTTTGCTTACAAGTCTGATATGGTCTGAATGTTTGTGTCCCTCCAAAATTCATATGTTGATCTAGTCACCAATGCGATGGTATTAGAAGGTGGGAACTTTGGGAGGTGATGAGCTCACGAGGGCTCTACCCTTATAAAAGAGTCCTCAGAGAGCTGCCCGGACCTTTCCACTGAGTGTGGATAGAGCAACAAGGCACCGCATTTAAACCAGGAAATGGGTCCCCACCAGACACCAAATCTGTCAGCACTTTGATCTTGGGTTTCCAGGCTCCAGAACAGTGAGAAATAAATCTCTGCTTCTTATAAGTCATCCTGCTTATGGTATTATTTATGGCTATCTGGGTGAACAAAGACAATGGTGTAAGCAACCAACTTAGTCATTGTCCACGCTTAACACTTCATATGTATTTCATCCAGTTCTTTATAGCAAAATTGAGTATTCTCATCAGGCATGGTGGTGCATGCTTCTAATCCCAGTACTTGGGAGGCTAAGAAAGGAGGATTGCAGGTTTGAAACCAGCCTCAGCAAGCAACTTAGGGAGACTCTCTGCAACCTAGTGAGACCCTGTTGCACAACCAAAAAAATACTAAGGGCTGGGGGTGTAGCTCAGAAATTGAATGTCCCTAGGTTCAATCCTCAGTACAAAAAAAGTTGAATTATCTTCAAATAAGTCAAACTCATGTTAGAAGGTAATGATATGCCATGATATGTTTTCAGTGCTTAAAGGTCATCTAGAGAAAAATGTAAAGACTTCAGAGAAATGAGCTAAGGATAAAGTCTTTGGGAATGCTCACATATAGCAAAAAGTAAGAAGGTGGTCCAGGCAATAAAAATTAAGAGAGGTAGGAAAGCCAAGATTTTTGTTTTTAAGTATCATGGAAATGAAGGGAAGAGCTTCAAATTGAGGACATGCAGAAAAACATGAGATTGCAGAAACAAATCTAAAGACAGTCCAAAGGTGCTCATAGGGAGAAATTTTACCCAGAAGATAAAATCTCTGCAAAAGCTTTGATAAGAGCCTGATTCTCAGAGACCCATGGCAGTAAGCAAAGAGCAGTGCATGTGAAGCATGTGCACTTGGAATGACCTTTTAACCTCTAAACATGAAGACTCAATTCCTTGACTGTAAAATAGGATAAAAGCATCTCTAGGGTTATAATGGCATGCCTACAAGTAAGTATCTAATAAATTAGAGCTATTATTTCTGATTACCACTTTCTATGAATTTCAGTGAAAAATGTTAAGAACATGGAAGAATTCACCAGAACAAAAGGAGGCCTCCTCCATAGGATACTCTTCCACAGAGTGTAAAATGGGAGGGTGAAGGGAAAGATCTAACTGAATGTGAAAAAAAGAAGCAGGTAAAGGGTTGACACATTGATTACTCAAAGCAGGGTGCTGGAGTGGGCTTGTCCTAGTTGTTTCACACTTTGTATTATGCTTTTATTGGTACATTATAGTCTCACATCATGATGTAAATCATGTTGACAGTGGCATATATGCACACATGACTTGGTGGCCCCCCCCACTCCCCACCTCCCCATTTCCCCCCTTCCCAATACAGAGTACTGAGATTGACGTTGGTATATTCACATAGGTACACATAGTCAATGATAGTATTTCCATTAATGAACCTCAGTCTTCCCCCTCTCCTTCCCTTAGACCACCTTCCTGGCTCCAGTGAGGTTTTCCCTCCATTATCTGGAGTCCCTCTGCTATTCCAATTGCTCCCCAGCTTCTGCATATTAGAGAAAATATATGCCCCTTCACTTTCTGTGACTGGCTAATCTCACTTAACATAATGTTTTCCAGGTCCTTCCATTGCAAATTACATAATTTATTCTTCTTTATTGCTGAGTAGAATTCCATTCTGCGTATTTCCCATAATTTTGTAATCCATTCATCTATTGATGGATACCTGAGTTGATTCCATAATTTGGCTATTGTGAATTGTGCTGCTATAAACATGGGTATGCATATATTACTGTAGTTCTCTGGTTTCAGCCCCTTTGGATAGATACCCAGGAGTGGTATAGCTGGATCATATGGTGGATCCATTCCCAGTTTTCTTAGGAATCTCCACACTGATCTCCATAATGGCTGAACTAGTTTGCAATCCCACCCACAGTGTAGAAGAGTTCCTATTTCCCCACATCCTCCATACTTCTTATGTGATTTCATTAATCTGCGGGCCTAGAAAGCATGACAAAATTAAATACCTTTATTCCTCTCACCAACAGCTGTACTTTGGGAACAGTTTTGGCCACTGGTTTTGATATGAACCAGACTCATGATAAATCCTTCCTTAAACAATAAAAGGAGTAGAAGAGGAAACCACAAAATTTGAGGCTTTTTTATTGCCAGGGGGTCTGGTAAGGAGTTTAAATGCAATGCTCTTTTAAGTATTGCAAAATTTCTTATTAAAGAGAAAAATTTAAAAACATAAACCCATCTACAAAATCTTCTTCTTAATTATGACTTAAATAAAAATCTATTTTAAAATTTTATCCACAAGCTTTCACACAAGGTTAAAGAAATGCTAAGTAACAGATAGATAGGAATAAGTGTACTATTTATTGCACAGTAGGTGACTACAGTTAATGATAATGCACTGTGTATTTCAAAAAGGAAGAAGGATTTTGAATGTTTTCACCAAAAATATGTTTGAAGAAATAGAAATGTTTAATCTGATTTAAACATTACACAATGTATATCTGCATCAAAATTTCACATAATACTCCATTAATATGAAAAAAAAAAGCCCATAAGGTTATTCATTTGTAGGTGCTTAAAGAAATCTTAAAGTCATAGGTACATTGATTTATTTGGTAGTCTAGAATAAAACATAACCTTGATTTAAAATTCATTCCTACTTCCTCCCACCAGGCTTCTAGGCACCCATCACAATTCAGTCTTGCTGGCTCAGTCATGTGAAGAGAATGGGTAGCAACGGGATATCAAGGCAGAGGTAGTGTGGTGTGAACCGAAGAAGGAGAGTCATTTTTGAGATAATGCAAAAACAATTATCCTAAGGCACAGTTACTAAAACACAGTTGAATCAATGTAAGAAATTAGCATATGCTTATCAGATCCATGGTATAAGCCAAGGGATCTGTTGATATGAAGGAATGCACTTCAACAAGGACATCTTGTTTTCTGGGAGAAAAAGGGCAAAGACAACAAGGAATGCAAACCAAAAGAAAAAACTCTAAGTGCAATTCCTACAGATGAGAACTTGATTGTTTTTAGAAGCATCATAGGTCAGATAATTTAAAATGATTAATTTAACTATATGCCCTGCTGTTAATGAGGGAGAAATAGCAGAAATAGATCTCACTTTCACTAGTATACAAACACTTTAATGACAAATACTTTAATGACAATGTAGGAATAAAAAATAACCTTACAGTAAATATTTTCTTTATCTGTTTTCAAAATATTCATATTTGAAAATGTTTGAGAAAGAATAAATGCAAATTATGTCATACCTATACCTTGATAGCTTGTACAATAAACACCATGCATTAAAATTCCTTTAATTTGCCTTTTACTTTGCTTTGATAAGATGGAAAGTGGTATAATATGCACTTGTGGGAAAGGGAAGTATATCATTTGTATAAACAATAAACAATTTTCTTTAACCTAAGAATGAACAATAATATTCTTTTTTTTTTTTTTTTTTTCGGTACTGGGGATTGAACTCAGGGGCATTCTACCTCTGAGCTATACCCTCAGCCTTATTTTTTACTCTTTATTTTGAAACCAGGTCTCACTAAGTTGCAGAGTGCCTCACTAGGTAGCTGAGGCTGGCCGCGAACCTGGATCCTCCGGTATCAGCCTCCCGAATGCTGGGATTACAAGCGTGCGCCACCATGCCCAGCTCAATAATATTCTTAAATATTATTTTAGTACTGTCATTTATCTCCAAACCACAAATATGCAAATCACATAGACATCTTATTTGTAGCTTGCCTTTCTGAGAGTGGCTGAATTTACTAAACCAAATTATTTCTTGAAACATCATAGATGTGGCCTAGCAAGATAAGGTAATATTGAGGGAAGTGATCTGCAATACTGTTTGACATTAAAATTTCCATGAGAAATTGGATGGTATATGGGAGCCCCATATTTTCCTTTCAATTTGTTTTCTATTTCATTAAATTCTACAAATACTTGATTTAGAGTCAAAAAAAGCATAGCAAGGCTATGTAACCAGTACTCACCTGACCACTATTACTGAATTTCTACCTCTCATTCCCTGACATATTTGTATTTTGATATGGACCTCCACATCTTTAAATAGCATGCTTATATTTGACCTCTTAGTTTTCCAACTTTAGATTGAAGGAAAGTCTGGGCTGTTTTCAGCTACCACCTGCTATATACACACATATCTCCCTGACTTTTATCTCCCAAGAGAGTTCTATTTTTTTTTTTTAAATAAACTTAGCAGCCAGGCGTGGTAATGAATGTTTGTAATCCCAGTACTTGGGAGGCTGAGACAGGAGGATCACAGGTTCGCAGCCAGCCTTAGCTACTGAGGCCCTCTGAAACTTAGTGAGACCCTGTTTCAAAATAAAGAATAAAAAATAGGGCTGGTGGTGTAGCTCGGAAGTAGAATGCCCTTGGGTTCAATCCCTGGTACTGCAAAAATAAAAATAAAGATAAAAATAAATAAATAAATAAACTTAGCATGTATACTCTGAACCCAGTTTTCTATATTGTTAAATCTTTTAGTTCATTACATATACTGCTATCTTATTTTTTCTTTATTGGAGAGGTTACTTAGAGCCTCCTAAACTGCGCCAATAGGGATTGATTCATCTCAGAACCTACTAGAGCTCTGCAGTCTGGAATCTGGGTTCACATTTCTCTCTCCCTTGTGTTGTTTCCTTGCTTCCTGGTGTATCTGCTTGTCTGTCTGTCTCTCCCTCTGTCCCTCATTTTCATGAAGCACATCCTCCAGAGAGACCTTGAGTGTCTGAAAATAACTCCATTCTGCTCTTGCATTTATCTAGCTGATATGTGTTGAGTAAGGAATTTTAGGAAGGAAATAATTTTCCAGCAGTATTGTGAGGCATTACTGGATTGTTTTCTACTTTCCAGTATTGTCTCTGTGATATCCAAATGATTCTGCTACATGTCCAAGCCATTCTTCCTAATCCTTTGTATGAAACCTGCTTTTTCTTCCTTGATATTTTTAGAATCTTCTTTGTCCTTGACTTTATCTTCCAACCTTTATCAAATCTTTTTAAAATTATCTTACTTTAATTGCTAGAGCTTCTGCTCTACTCTCTGAATGTTACAGAAAGTCTATCTACTCTGTCATGCAGTTAGGAGCAAGGGACTAAACAGTCTATTGAAAGCTCTTGGTGCAAGCATGTGGCTTGCTGTCTGAGAACTTTACAATAGGTTGGTCACTGAAAGAGAGCCTCCAGTGTCAGCTGGTGTTTACTGCTCTTTCCTCTTGACTAGTTAGACTATTTTGAATCCATAGAAAAGGGGCTTCTACTGTCCTACCTGAAGGGCAAAAGACTGGCTGCTCACTCTATCTTACAGTATTGTCCTTCTGTCTACCGGCCGTACAGGTGGTGCATTTTATATTCTGCAGAGATCAAAAGTCCTGGGTGATGACAGAGCTGTTGTATAGCCACATAGGAAGGTGAGGAGTATCTGAAGATTTTATTCCTTAAAAAAAAAAGACTTTCAGCTATAATTTAATTTTTAGTCCCAACCTACCCCTCCACTCCAATCTGCAGAGATTAGTGATATTAACTTGGATCCTTTGAGAGTTCTCACTGCCAATTTAGGATTTAGCTTTCTAGTCCATCTGCTTTCCAATTTCAAAAATGTATCACAATTTTATTCTCTCTGATTATATTTCTCCTTGTTATGCTATCTAAAAAATATCTTCATTGTTGTGTTACTGGTGTTTGGGAAAGAAGTGGAAGCAAATACAAACATCTAACCCATCATCTTAATAAGTGCAACCCTGTTGTTAACCCGGTTAGAGCAAACATATTAGAAAGGAAAGAAATTATACATCTGTAACCATTTCCCCTCATTTGAGGGGAAATTAGGGAAGGGATTAGAGAGAAGAAAGGCATAATGTTTAATGATCTTATATTTGGATAAGACCTTTAACTGGACAATTGTAAAGCCATAAACCATTCCTAACTGTTTAAATTCCAGTTTATTTCAGGATTATGAGTCACGAAAGCAAAGAAAGGAAAGTTATTGCATCACACTCCAAAACAACTGGGAGAGTGCACTGAAAAATATTTTTTCCTTAAGGAGAAAGATTAAGGCTTCAGGAAGCTTATCTTGGTGCCCTCAGATTAAACTTATTCATACAATGACCATGTAAACATTTTGGGTGAGAGTGATGGCAAAGATGCTTACATGGTATCAAGGAAAATAACATGTATTAGAACAAGATACGCTTGGAAAGAATTGAGGATTTCCTTAGGAAATAAACTTTTTTACTACATGAATGTAAGTATGCTCATTTGCTCATCTAAGCATGTCCTGGAACAAATAGCAGAACTGAAACTCTCGCTAGACATGTTTCTTGGATAACATTTCCAGGATATTCCTTTGGACTAGCATGTAGCTTTTGAAATAAATTATATTCAGTATTATTAGAGCATATACTTATTAATGACATGAAGTTCAAATTGACACTATCATCAAGTCAGGCAGTATCTGGATTGTTCCTTTTTATTCTTTATATCACAATGTATGACAATGGGATGAGAGTAATTTTCAGTTTCTGAATTGGAGATTTTTCTTTGTAGGATTTTTGTTATTATTATCCTTGAAAAAGATGGAAGCATGGGTCATCTTAAAATAATTATGCTGTGCTCTCCACACCTCTTCCTGGTAAAATTAAACTTACAGGTAAGGTTTAAAATAGAAGCAGCTTTTTAGAAGAGGAATTTATAAGAGTTCCTAGTGCTCTTGTCCTCTAATCTGTTATTTCAAGAAAATTTTCTTTATCTCAGATGAAAACTGTTGTAATGAGATTAAAAGAGATTATACATTTTTAAAAAGAATATGAGATCAGAAAACTCCCAAATGAGGCTGTGATTCCCTTCACAATTTCTACAGTGCATGCATGGCCTTTGACATTCTTCTACAGATGTTAAATCAAAACGAAAAAGGAGAAGTGGGAGGCAATGCAGTGAGAATAACTTTTGTAACAAACATCAGGGTAAGGTCCTTTCATGGAAATGAAATCAGAGAATTGGCTTGGGTTGGGAGATGGATCAAAATCAGGAACCAAAAGGCTCTTTCAGGTGACATGGATGCTAGAAACTTCCAGCCCATTATCTTAAGAAATCCTATTCCGTGATTCCTGCTGCAAACAGCCATGGTTTTTATTGCCTATTTTTTTTAATGAGAGTCAAAATAAATCACAGACAGTTTGGATATGGAGATGGCAGCCTCCGGAATACAAAGCATAAACCTACCAAACTTGGGAGTATCTTCTATTGAATGAAGTCCTTTGAGGAAATGTTCAGATGATTCTAGTCCCATCCACTGAGTCAACCTAGTCACTGACTCCTCCCCAAGGAGATCTGGGACTGTGCAGGAGAGCACTCCTGTGATCATGATAAAATCATTGTTGAAGACACAAAGTTTGGAGAAATTTGCTGCACAGCAATGGCAGCTGGAGGAGTGCCATGATTATTTTTTGCACTGGTAGTCCTAACACTGTGTTCAAACAAGCAAGGCCAAAGCAGCATTGCATATTTTTGCCTAGCTCAGGAAGCTGTAAAGCATCACACTTGCTGCATTGTTGGGTACATAGGAGTCAAAACCTTCCTATTTTCAAAGGGAGAAAATACAGACATCATCCTTAAAGACACTGATTGTAGCTGTCTCTGGAAAATAGTCTGACTTGCTAACTATATCATAATCCATCCAATGGTTAGAATATGAAAGAATTTTTAAAAAGCTGCAATATAAGTGAGGTAATATGGGTTATAAATATAACAAAAAAGTAGAGTTAAATAGAAAAAGAGAAGAATATGATGCAGTGCTATACCTCCATAAATATGAACAAATAAAATGAATAAATTTCTAAATAGTATAAAATGTCAAAATGAGCAAGAAAGCAAATTGCGAAAGTTGAATAGATTATTACTCTTTTAAAGACACTGAAACAATATTCAAAGTTTTGCCAACACTTAAAAAGAGGAAAAGAAAGACAAAGATAGGCTGAATCAAGGAAGTTTTATAATTTATTTCTACCAAACATTCTAGGAATAAATAATGCCTATCTTTTAAAAGATGTTTCAAATATTTTTTTGCAGTACTGGGGATTGAACCCAGTGGCATTCTACCTCTGAGCTATACCCCCAGCCCTATTTTATTCTTCATTTTGAAACAGGGTCTCACTGAGTTGCAGTGGGCCTCACTGCGCAGCTGAGGCTGTCTGTAAACCCTGATCCTCCAGATGCAGCCTCCCAAGTACTGGGATTAAAAGAGTGTGTCACCATGCCTAGCTCTCAAATAATTTTAAAGAGGAAAGCTATTCAAGTATGTTATGAGACTAGAATAACCTTGACTTCTGAATTAGATAAGGATAGTATAATAAGGAAAAATCCATAAGCTTATTTCATTTTTTAGCACATGTGGAGAATTCTAAATAAATTATTAGATAACTAAACTTCATAGGATACTTAAAATAACCCAGTATGACTATTAGAGATGCAAGAATAATTCAAAATCAAGAAAATTTATCAATTTCATTTACTAGATATATCTCAGTCAATGCAGAAAGCAATATAGAAAAGACATTTGATAAAGTTTAATACTTGAGACTAAAATTTTTAAAAATCTTAATAACAAGAAATTGAAGGAAACTTCCTTAAATCACTAAATCAAATCCTATATCAAATTTTATAATTAACAACAAAATATAAACCCATTTCTTTTATGTTTGAAAATAAGATAAAGGAATCTGCTGTCTCCACAAAGCTACTATGTAGTATAGCCCAGACCGTATTGTGGGTCATAAAACATACCTTAGCAAATTACAAAGACTATATAAATGGAATATAAACTAGAAATAAATACAAGAAGGTAATTGGAAAAATTCCAAAATATTTGAGGATTAAACAAACCTTTTTAAACAACACATGGGTCAAAGCAGAAATCTCAAGAGATTTAAAAGCTTTGAACTAAATGAAAATGAAATGCCATTTATCAGAATTTGTGAAATGCAGTGAAAGTAGTATGTAGAGAGAGATGTAGCGCATTGGATGAACACGTGTATTAGGAAAGAAAAGAGATCCAAAGCCAATACACACACATGCATATCCATGTTTACAGCAGCACAATTCACAATAGCCAAATTATAGAACCAGCCTAGGTGTCCATCAACAGATGAATGGATCATGAAATTATAGGATATACATAAAATGGAATTCTATTCAGCAATAAAGAAGAAAAATTATGTCACTTTCAGGAAAATTGATGGATATAGAAAATATTATGCTATGAAGAGTCATATGTTTTTTTTCTCATATCTGGAAGCTAGGGAGAAATCGGGGTACAAGATGGACACAGATAAAGGAGAAACCCTAGTGGAACAATGGCAGGGGGTTAGGGGAAGGAGGCAGGGTGAAGGAGAGAACTGATGAAGGAAACTGATGTGTACATTGATGCTATGTATATAAACAAAATTATCATTGTGAATCTCAATATCATGTATGAGGAAGGGGAGGGAGTGGGAATGGGAGATAAAGGGAAGCTCACCAAGTGCTGTGTGTATATATGTTCCTATGACTCTGAACTTCATTATGATGTGAGATTATAAAGCATCAATAAAAGTATATTTAAAAATTAAGTCAAAAGAACAAATTAAGTCCAATGCACCTGGGCATGATGGTGCACATCTATAATCCCTGTACTTGGGAGGCTGAGACAAGAGGATCACAGATTCACAGCCATACTCAGCAATTTGACAAGGCCCTTTGCAACTTAGTGAGACCCTGTTTCAAAATGAAAAATAAAATAGAACTGGGGATATAGCTTAAAGGTAGAACAGCCTCAGGTTCAATCCCCAGTTAAAAAAAATAATAACAAAATGTAAGCAGAAGAAAATAAATAATAAAAATTGGAGCATCAATCAATGAGATTGAAAATAAGAAATAGAAAAAAATCAACAAAACCAAAAACTGGGGTTTGAAAAGCTCAATAATATTGATAAGCATCTAGCCATGCTAACAAAGGAGGGGTTATGTTATCTTTCACATCTAAGTGCATGATATACTTCAGAGTGATTTTACACATATTTTGAAATGAGGTTCAAGACTGTTTCTGTACAGATCTTTCAATTCTTTATACTTTTATTGGTACGTTGTAATTATACATCATACTGAAGTATAGAGTAATAGGGATATACATGCACACAACTCTTGGCGCATTTCCCTCCAAAACCCACCCCTTTCTCCCCTTCCCCATACATGTCATTGAGATTGGTATTGGTAATTTCATATATATATATATATATGAAACTTATATATTGGTAATTTCATATATATATGAGCATTATTTAAACTGTTACCTTCTTTACATTTGTCATATTTATTGAAAATACTATTCCTTCCCCTCTGAATTTTGTCAGTGACTTTGTCATAAATCAGGGAATCATATATATTTGGATCTATTTCTGGACTCTCTATTAACTCCATTAGTGGGTTTATCTATTTTAGCACCTACATTCTGTCTTGATTATTATAGTTTTACAGCATTATAGTATTTGGAACTTTAAGCATCCAACTTTGTCATTTTTATTCAAGATTATTATAACTAATCTAGTTCATTTGTACAGTAGTATTAGTTTTGGAATTGGGTTGTAAATTTCTACAAAAATTGTTTTGTGGGCCATTATTAAACTATGATTTTCTATGATATGAGGGAGAATTTTTCAGGTGTTAAAATAATTATTTTGTCACTTATTCAGCAAGTGCAAGTTGAGCAGCAATAATTGGGGGTAGGTTTCATTGACTAAATTAATGAATTAGTCAATGAATCAGAACTGATATTTCCTAGGCCCTAGGGAGAGAGAAAAATACAACATGGTTCCTTCTTTCCAGGATCTGATAAAGTAATTTGACAATTTGACATATGCCTTCTAGCTAATTAGACAAAACATTCTCAAATCCTTTTTCTTTGTGCAACAATTCTATATTTGCAAGATAAAATAACCCTGGACATTTTATTTTACTCAATGGCAGTTAATTTGATTTCTAGATAATTGGAGAAGCACCAGTTTCCAAATGTCTAAGGCATATTGATATATAACCTCGTATTTTAGTAATGTCCAGACCTTTCTAACTTGTCTTAGCATAACATTTTTAGAATAAAATGGTTTTTATTCTAAACTACATGCCAAAAAATGTCAATAATTTTAGTATTTTATCCTTATATAATGTTTGAAACAATTACCTAGGCTAGGAAAGGAAATTTGGTTTTAAAAAATTATCTTCATTTGATAATGCAAATCAAAGCTACCCTAAGATTCTATCTAACTCGGATATCAAGAATACAAACAATAATAAATGCTGACTAAGATGTGAGGAAATAGGATCTCTTATATACTGTTGGTGGGACTGTAAATTAAACCACTTTGGAGATCAGTATGGAGATTTCTCAAAAGCCTACGAATGAAACCACCATATAACCCAGCCATACCACTCCTCAGTATCTTTTCAAAGGAATTGAAGTTAGAATACTATAATGATACATACACACCCACATTTATAGCAGCACATTTCACAATAACCAAATTATAGAAGCAACGTAGTTGTCCATCAATAGATGAATGGATAATGAAAATGTGGTATATACACACAATGGAATTTTACTCAGCCATAAAGAAGAACAAAATTATGTCATTTGCAGGAAAATGGATGGACATAGAGAATATTATGCTAACTGAGATGAGCCAGCCTCAGAAAGACAAGAGCCCTGTTTTCTTTCATATGTGGAAGCTGGAACAAAAATAGGAAGCAAAAGGGACTTCAGTCAAATGAGAAGAGAAACTAATAGAAGAGTGGGAGGGAATTAAGGGAGGCATGTGGGGAGGAGAAAAATGAGGGTCAAATTAGGAAAGTTAAAATAAGGTTATCTTCCTACAAGATTTCACTACCAATCTCACTAACATGTATGGCAGGCAGGTAGATAAATGGAGAGATATACACCAAACAATGTGGGCATGTATGTTTGTATCACTTTGAATCTCATTGTGATGTATAATTTTATTGTTGCATAAAAATAAGTAAAACCAATTGTTATATGTAAAGCAAAACAAACAAACAAAAAAAGCTTCATTGATATATAACCCTCCTTGACCAGGAAGTATAGATTTTGGAAAAGAACTGGAGACAGAGTATATCTCTAGAGTGTTAGATTGATTAACTCCTTAGAATTTGTTCCTTTCTGCATTCTGAAGTCCTCCCATCCTTCTTTTTTTAAAAGTAAATTTATTTTGGCCAATATATAAAACCATAAAAGTTATACATGCCATGTAATGTTTCATGTAATGTTTCAATATATGTATACATTATTCAATGCTTAATTCAGGCTAAATAAACTTATCTCCTCAAATATTTGTCATTGTTTTTGGTGGAGGGAGACTAGGGATTGAACCCAAGGACATCCTACCTCTGAGCTAAACCCCAAGGTCTTTTTATATTTTGTTCTGAAGTAGGGTCTTGCTAGATTGCTGAGGATCTTACTAAGTTGCTGAGACTGGTTTTGAATCTGCAATTCTCCTGTCTCAGCATCCCAAAGACTGGGATTATAGGTGTGCACCATCACACCTAGCTTGTCATTTATTTATGGTGAAAATTTCCAAAATATTTTCTTACAGCACTTTGAAATGTATAATATGTTATTGTTGTCAAGAATGCACTGTTGTTGTCAAGAAGGTACTGTACACCTCCCATCCTTCTAAGATTTTAATTTTGTGTTTTATTTGTTGGCCTACAGACCTTCCTAGAGTACTTTCTGCCCCATTCAGAGAGGAACTATTTTTCCTGTGGAACTGTCCCTTTTCATGCAGTGGTTGTGGAGAAGAGTGCTTGATCTTCCTGTCTCTGTCTCTCCCTCCCACCCCATGGCGTCTCCAAGATGTATCCCTTATCAACAAGCCAATGTCACTGTGTGGGCAAGCTAAACATGGTGATCATCAACAGCAAGAAGTTGTCTCTAACCACAGTCAAAGGATAGTTTACACCACCTTTGTTCCCTGAGTATGTGCAGAAGGTTGTAGAGTTGCTGAGAGGGAAAAATGGGGTGAGAGGAGTTGACAATGGGGAAGATGGAAGGAAAGTGACCAGTGGCTTGGTACCCTAAGATGAATTCCATGGCATCTTGAAGATGTATGTGGCTTGATTAAAAAGCAAGAAAGGTGCATTTTGAAACCCAGTGTCAAACAAACAATGCTGTTCCTATAATCCAAAGTAGAAAAATTACAATTCTCAAAGCCTTCAGATGATAAAAACAAAAACCACTCTGTGATCCTAAGAGCAGAGAGTATTAGAGAGTAGCTGGATACTAAGTCTTGAAGAATAATTTGGCATTATAAAAATGGCTTGAGAAAAACAAGTTCTCAAATTGCTCTGTTGTTCAAAACCCTTAACTGGGTATTGAAATAATTCTGTTTTATTTTCCTTGGACTTGAAGCTGAGTTTTATCTTCAGGAAATATCTTGGAAAGCTGTTCTTCATTTCCTTCCTTGACTATATCAAGTTTCAATTAGGAAAATGAAAAAGGAGGGAAAGAATGAAGTATGAAGTTGGATGAAAGGCTAAACCAAAAATAACACTCCTAAAATGAAAACAAAATGTGCTAGAATTAGTTAGAATATGCTGAAAAACTAGGCAAGGTGCAAAAATCAAAGCATGAATTCCAATTTTATGTTCTTAAATATACAAAGTGTGCATTGGGTTTTGGGTATGAAAATGGGCAGAGATGAATGCTTTCTAGTTAAACCTTTAAGAATGATGCCTTCTTATAATGACACTCTATCATAATATTGCTACACCATGGAATGGGTTTCCTTTTGCCACTTGATGTTAAATGTGGAGCCTTACTTTTGAATACAATGGGGAATGCTATTAAGAAGAGGATATTAGAAGTGTTAGCATTTGAACCTAGAAACTGCCTATTGCATGTCAAACGTTGACTTGAGTTACCTCCCTTATCAACAAGGCTGTTTTATTGACACTGAATAAGACAGCAAAGCAAATAGGATATGGAGAGGAAATGAGCATTTCTTGCACACAACCAAAGGGCACCTGCTGAATAAATTAAATACAAGGAAGAAAAGATGAAGATACCGGTGCTTTAAATGCGTAAAGCTAAAAGTGTAAGCAAACAAACCCAAACAGATTAATGTTGATTGAACTAGAATTTACATGCCCTACACTCACTGGTCATTTACACTGAATTTCAGGATGGGTCATAATGTCAGAGGCCTGCAAATTGTGACATTAAAGGTATTTGACTGCTTATGAGAACACATTCCTTTTCTCAGGAGACTGGAATCATCTATACTTCAAAGAGCCCAGCACAGTGACTTTTTTATTTTGATGATATATTGAATGTGATTTGATTTTACAAATAAAAATAAAAAGATGGGATTATTACTAAATTTGCTCCAATAACTTTTTTTTTTTGTCTGCTTGACTAGTGGAAAAGACTGAAAGAAATGGCATCATTACTTTCTCAGAAGAAAGTGCAGAACCTTCAATTTTTTAAAAAATTTAAATTGGCTGCTACCAAAAAAATAAATAAATAAAATAACTATTTCAACATAAGGACATCTTTGTTTCTGTGTCATATAATCTTTCAGTGTTTGGTGCAATATCTTCCAGCAAATGTCTCCCCCCTCCCTCAACACACACACACACATACACACACACACACACACACACACAGATTCGAATGTTAATTGTTCTCCATGGATTCTCCTGGAAGTTCTGAACTCCACAAGATACATCTGAAGCTTGCTATTCCCCCAAGCACTGAACGGAACCTACTGAAACCTGTAAGTAATGGAGTAAATAGCTTCCTGGGGCTTATCATTTTACTGCTTACTGCTACCATCCTTAAATCCTTAAATCCATTTCCTTTTTTTTTTTTTTGGTGGTTCTGGGAATTGAACTCAGGGGAGGTCTACCTCTGAGCTATACCCCCAGCCTATTTTTTATTCTTTATTTTGAAACTGGGTCTCACTAAGTTGCAGAGTGCCTCACTAGGTAGCTGAGGCTGGCCTCGAACCGGGATCCTATGGTCTTAGCCTCCCAAATGCTGGGATTACAAGTGTGAGCCACCACACCCGGCTCCTTAAATCTATTTCTTTGCCAAAATAAATAACCCCAACATGATCATAAATACTGAAAATTTCATGAACACATTACAAGTATCTCATGTATGCTAAATATTTTCTTTCTACATCCAACTCTCTGGTGCTAATTATTCCCAGATTATTTCTAATTTGCTTTTTAATTCACTCTTTAGAGCAATGGACTACAACTAAGTTATAATTGCTTAGAATATTTTGCTTATATTTTTCTGATTGTGTATATCCATTTCTTCCCAATGTTGGTGATTTTGCTCTTTTTATAATAAGTTCAGTAGGAGGGAAGACTCAAAAGAATAAGGACTCTCTATCTATGCATAAAATTTGGAGTATAATTGCTTTCATAAGGAAGCTCAATAGATTATTTTGGACTCCTAATGTCTCCTACTTTACATGGATAAAATTGTGCTCAGAGAAATTTGTATTATTTTTTCATGCTTTTAGCAATATCTGAATAAATGATATTCAGTATCTCAGATGCCTACAAGAGAAAAGGATTTAACTTTTTATTTATTGGCTAGTATTTTATCTCCCTCATGTTTCATTCACTCCTTCATGTTTCATTCAACAAATGCTTATTGGAATTCACTAGTTTTTCAGGCACTGTTTCTGTTTGTGGGACTATGAACAAATTAAACAATGTTCCAGTCTTCATGAAGCTGACATTTAGAGATTGGGAGATAGACAATAAACACATAAATCAATGTGCTATGCAGGATTGGTAATATTAAATGTTCTGGAAAAAGTATGGTAAGGAACTAAGAAAGTGACTATAACAGGCTATTTTAGGTGAGCTGGAAGGGAAGGACTTCTTAGCCGACACCAGTTCACATTTCAATTGGCATATGGATCCTTCTGGAAAGACTCACGGCAGCCTACAGCTCTTATTTAGTTTAGCTGATATCCTCAAGCTCTGCTAATGGCTCCTGTGCTCTGCAGTTTCATCAGAGTGGTGAACTTAAGCCCCATATCTTTTTAGGGGTCTATCAGATTACTTAATAGAAGGCTTTCTATTGCTGAGACCATATAATGTTTATAGCACTTACAGGTGGATTGAGAGAGCAGCATTAGGCTCTGTAATAATATAAAAGTCTATGATGATTTTGATCATAATAAGAGTCACACTTGAGACAAAATTTTAAAACCCATAAATATCTCATTTGTTCTTGTTTTAGTTTTTTCCCTAGGCTCTAAAATTCCACATATTCTCCTATTGTTCCTGTTTGTACAAAAAATATTGATGGTTTCCTCAGAGTTTATAACATGTTGGTTGTAAAAGAACATGGTAAACCTCTACTCAGCAATAGTCTGTGATGGAAAACTTGAAGTCTGGGTCATTTAAGTACAGCCTTATTGCCTTTGAATGAATATTTATTTCTATACTGGTTCTTCTGAAAGCAGCAATTAGATCACAAGTGTTCTTAGAGAGGACAATGATAGTTTTAGTTATAAAGAATAAACTTACAGATATGAACTAGAGATCAACTGTACTCATATTTACAGGTTTCCCCTGAAAACTTCAGTGAAGCAATAGGGTAAATCCTATATTTACCAAAAAATAAATAAATAGACTATATTTACTTCAGTGACATTAGGGAAACCCTATAATTACAAAAGATAAATATATTATAAAGCTCATAATGATACTTTTATCTTTTCTCTTCCTTCTTTATAATGGTTGTATGCAAGTTGGATTTACTTGATTGTTTTCTGAAGGTTATTATTGATTCCTCATCTGAATTTTTACTTTACCTTTCCTCTGACTATTCAAATAACTTCAATTAATCAATACAAGTTTAATTAAGGTGGTTATATTGAAGAATTAAATAGTATCTTTTATATTCAATCTAAATTTGACCATCTGTTCTTTGTTATTTTATAAAAGAATGCTTGGATAATACTATCTTCTCACAAAATTTAATTTTGCTATCTGTTTTGCTAATAAATGTCCTTTTTATTTTTCAGACTTTTAGACAATTAAGCAGGTATTGCCAGTCCATAGAACATAAGCCTCTAATTCCTTTTTACTGTGAAAATTTTATTTATGTATCAAATGGAAAAAATAATCCTTAAAGGAATATTTTCTAACATAAGTATTTGGGTTAAAAGTAGCTTATCTTATAATGAATTAATGTAAATGTAATAGTTACTTGACTAAAATATTTGATGAGAATGAATACACAGCCTGTTTTTCAAGAAAAGAGATCCTGAAAATCTGGAATTTCTAGGTTATAGTTTTTCATGTGCATGGACCTTTCACTAGGCATATCTATACATTATCTTAATTTTGTAAGAGAACTTTTTAAAGCCCTGATAATTACACCAGAAAGTATACTTTCTTGAGATTTACTACAGATACATTGCATTCTGCTCAAACAAAAGAATAAGTAGTAGTTGAGTTCTCAATAGGAATTTATCTTTTGGAGCCATGAAATACAACTCCAAAATACAGAAAGAAACATGCTGTTTCTGGCTGCCAGTTCAGTTAGGAGTTAAAAGAACAACTCCTAAGGAGTTGGACCAACAACCTGGAACCGAAATAAAAATTATCAGGAAGTCATAGAGCAATAGAATTTTGAAAACTCTGAGTTAAAAAAAAAAAGATACCTCCAAGCTTGTAAAGTAATCAGCTACCTAATACTTTACTTTTTCCTATAAAATGCCAGCTAAATTGGTTCTGAACACATACCACAGCAACTCACTATTATACTTCCATCTGTTATAGTTCTATTTTTAAAAATTCTTTTAATGAAAACAAACCTGCTGATAATCCACCCTAGCTTTATCCTTAAGCAGAACCATTCTTATCTGAAATAACATACCAACAGCACACCGTTTGAGGCCAGTGAGAGGCAACATGAAGCCAAATGAGGTTATCACTTGCCTTCTTTCCAAGTCTAGAACCATTTCTATCACCATGGCTTAGGCTTTGTGGATGATTCTCACACAATGCATGCAAAATGAACTCCAGGCCAACTGTAACCTCAAAACCCATTTTCGAAACATTGCTGCCAAGTCATGCATCCCAATTAAAATAACTTAGAATCTACTTCTGTCTTCTTTTCAGTTTTTAGTTTATCCTCCGGCTTTCTCAAAATCATATCACATATGTCAATGTGTCAAGCATATGCTTACAATTTAGTCCAAATCATTAACCAACAAATTGAAAGAAGAGGTATAAAAATCTAGATATTTGACATATTCTAGGAACTTCTAGATTTTTGTTAACCCTTTAATCATGGTCATTCGATACAGTCAACACTTTCAATCTATCTAGTTATTGTGGCATTCAGCTATTCCTCCATTTTGGTTTGAAATGTGTTATTGAGATGCATTCAAAGGCCAGTTGATATCCAGGTATTTTTTTCTGTTACACATGACTTATTTTTTACTTTAATATTATCAAAGAAAGAAATAGGATTATTTACTCTGTATAGCCTCTCCACCTTCTTCTATAATCTAGAAATCACCAAGTACAGCTGATTTTCTTCTGAACATTCATTTTGTTTTCTTGCTCATTTTCCCTCCAGTGCCTTTGCTATTTCACCTTGATTTATTTCCTGTTTACCAGAGGTGATGTGAGATCTGGAACTTAAACAATTTGAGTGCATCCTTTTTTTTTTTCTGTACTGGGGATTGAACCCAGGGACATTCTACCTCTAAGCTACACTCCCAGCCTTATTTTTTATTCTTGATTTTTGAAACAGGGTCTCACTAAGTTGCAGAGGGCCTCACTAAATACCCGAGGCTGGCCACGAACCTGCGATCCTCCTGTCTCAGCCTCCCAAGTACTGGGATTATAAGCGCGCTCCACCATGCCTGGCTTCGAGTGCATTCTCTTTAAGAAAACCAATGCACAATTTCAAATCAAAGTTGTGTATATGGAAAGCGATCCACGCAAGGCAGGATTGAGGTTTATGCATAGCTCAGCTGCTGCTGTGCCTCACTGATGGAGCAGGTACTGGAAATTCAGTGGTCACGAGACTTACCAGCTTCCTGTCCTCATGGTGCTTACATTCTAACCACAGAAAGTGAGTCCACTGCACTAAGATTGACAACAGGTCATGGCCTTCAGATGCCGATTTCATAGAAGCCTAACACTGGCACCATGGGTTGAAAGTTATCTGTGAAGGCACACTGTGATTGACAACTCATTCCTTCTCTCCCTTCCTTCTTTTTTTCTTTCTTATTCCCTTTCTTTTTTCAGACTCAGATTCACTTCCCTCTTCATCATGACCCACAGCCCATTCAGAGCTGTCCTTCTAATTTGACCTTGATTTCTGCCTCAATGGTTTAATTTGAGGAGTCTGCCTTTAGGAAACTACTATGAACTTCTGACTCATGGTCTCTTGCCTCCCTAGTCCTGGATATTAGAACTAGAAGATAAGAAGACAGGTAAAATGGAGACTGTGAATAGTAGGGACTGAAACTTTGTGCTTTGTGTTCTTTCTAGGGATCTTGGTCCCTGTTCTGTTTGTCAGGAGATATCATGGGACCATGTTTGTGGTTTTACTTTTTTTTTTTTTGCGGTACTGGGGATGAAGTTGGAGGCATTCTACCTCTGAGCTACACTCCCAGCCCTTTTTTATTTTTTGTTTTGAAAGAGCGTCTTACTAGGTTGCTTAGGGTCTTGCTACTTTCTGAGGCTATCCTTGAACCTTCAATTCTCCTGTCTCAGCCTTCCCAGTACTGGGATTACAGGTGTATGCCACCATTCCTGACTGGTTTTTATAAAAGCCAATATGTATTATGATAATGAGCATATGAACATTTATTTATTACCTTAAATTACATGTACAGGAGACCCCTTGACATTTCTGTATAACATCCTTTCTGAATGCCCACTTTTATGTTATGAAAGTTATATTATGAATAACACTATTGTAATATTTCCTAAACTATAAGCCAGTGAAAATGAGCTACTTGCATTAGGAATAATGAAGAAGATTTTTGAAATGCAGCTTTCCAGATCCTCTCCCTTTGTGTGGTGTAAAGAACAGCTAATGTCTTCATGAAACATAGCAGGATCGGTGGTTCTCAAATTTGAACAAGCACCAGAACTACCCAGAAGGCTGGTTAAAACACAGACTACTGGGCCCCAACCCAAGAATGTTTGATTCAGTCAGTTTGGGGTGAAGCCAGAGAATTTACATTTCTAAAAAGGCCCCAACTGATACTGATGCTGCTGGCCCAAGGATTACCCTTTGAGAAGTTCAGTGACATGCACAGTGGCAAATCCTTACCACAGGGTCACAGAGGGACACCACTCACATTGTTGCTTTGGTGAACTTACAAACCACCACATGTCACAGGTTTAACAATCACTTGTAAGTGGTCAGTTTTAAATCCAGAAATTCCAGGAGCCTATTGAACTTGATCCGCGTTTTTCCAGTTGAGTGTGAAACAGAAGTTGAATCTTTGCATCTTTTTTAAGGGACACACATATTCTTTTATATTCGAGTACCCGAACAATGTTGTAATTAAGGAGATGAAGTACCAATGAAAATGAAGCAAA
>PVLC010006288.1:0-70418 GCA_004027655.1 Graphiurus murinus | reverse complement strand
CTCCGAGCTATACCCCCAGCCCTATTTTTTATTCTTTATTTTGAAACCGAGTCTCACTAAGTTGCGGAGTGCCTCACTAGGTAGCTGAGGCTGGTCGCGAACCCGGATCCTCTGGTCTCAGCCTCCCGAATGCTGGGATTACAAGCATGCGCCACCACGCCCGGCTTCATATTTCTTTTTACTGTTCAATATGTACCACTTTCCAAAGCCGTTGGTATCTTCTCAGTATCGCTTAGCTCCCACTAAGGTGTGGGCTGATAAAGATTTAAGGAGAGCCAGGTGTGGTGATGCAGGCTTGTAATCCAGTATTTGGGAGGCTGAGACAGGAGGATTACAGGTTTGCAGCAGCTTCAGCAATCTCATGAGGCCCTCTGCAATTTAGTGAGAGCCTGTTTCAAAAACAAAACAAAAATAGGGCTGTGGGTGTAGTTCAGAGGTAGAACACCCCTGAGTTCAAGCCCTAGTGTCACCAAAAGAAAAAAAAAAGATAGCTAATGATGATTTTGAGGAACCACCATTTTCATTATATTATTTTTAGTTGTGAGTTGTTAAAGATACAAATAATCAAACCCTAAAGAAGGATGTCCTAATGGTAATGTCAGGAAAATAAAATGACCAGTGATGGCAGGGATGCTTGAGAGATATGTAAATTTTCTACATTATACACAGAAATAAGCTCTATAGACTATTAATAATGAAGTCTTAAATGATTATTTCATTAGTGCTATTCTTATTTTAAATAGATTGACAAAACAGATGACTTAAATAAACCTAGAACCCCTTTAGGGGAAAAAAATCATTCATTTATGAAAAGTCCTGAAATCCTTATTAACTAGCATACAAATGCAGCAGAAGACATTGATTAAAGAGAAATATTTTTATATGCATAGCTAGCAATAAGAAGCTTAAAGATATCTGGCTATCCAATTATTTATTAAAGGCCCAGCACTTGCAGATCGTTTTTTTTGAAACTTATTGTTCACAATATTTATTTGTGACATTGCATACTATTTATTAAGATGAATGAAGTTAATTTTATTTGCATTAATGTGGGTGGGTGTTGAGTTTACTAATATGAAGTCTTGGTTAAGTGTGTGGACTTTGGGGTCAAGTCTTGTCTTCACATTTACTGTGGGACTTTCAAAGGTGATTGAACCTTTGTGTTTCAATTTCTGTGTACACATGAATAATGTACCTACCTCTGTTTATTCACACCACAGCTATTTAGTGATTTCTTAGGATGTACCAACTCTACTTTAGGTGTTGGAGATATATGGGAAAATTCCTTGCCAATGAAGTTTATAGTCTAGCACTGAAGTACATGACATAGGACATGGCACCTCTTAAGTGACCTCATGATTCTTAGTCACCAGTATCACACATTTACTCAGAAAGTGCTCATTGAAAGTGCTCAAGTATCTACAGATATAATACAGATAGGGGCATATAGTGATTAATGATGTATATTTCAATTTAATTCAATTCAATATTTGAATGGGAGAGGGGACTCCAAAGAAAGACATAAAAAACATAATCAGTTTCTACAAGGGAATTCAGTGCTGACACATTGTGGGGGGGGGATACTTAAAAAATCAAATTGCTTATAAGAAAGTGAAGAATTGTAAATACTCTTATGGGGACCCAAATATGATAAGAAAAATAAAGATCTTGTACTTGAACTCTTTAAAACACTAAATGCATAAAGGGGTGGGGGTGGGGTAAAGAAAAAGAATGTTTAGATACATATAATGAAAAAGGACTATATGGAGCAGGGCGTGGTGGTGCACACCTGTAATCCCAGTACTTGAGAGGCTGAGACAGGAGGATAGCAGGTTTGAGAACAGCCTCAGCAAACAGTGAGACTCTCTTCAACCTCGCGAGACCCTGTTTCCAAATAAGAAATAAAATCAGGCTGGGGATGTAGATTAAAGGTAGAATACCCCTGGGCTCAATCCCCAATGATACACACACACACACACACACACACACACACACACACACACACACAATTTGGAAGGTTAGCTTATTAAATTAAGCCCAGAAAGGGTGACAGGTCCTGTGCATACTAGACATGGGGTAGCCAGAGAAAATTTTGAAAAAGAAAATCCATGTTAATAGATTTCTAAAACAATAATGAAAGACAAATACTGTGAAATGAGAATTATGAAGCACTTGGCTTTCATCATACCAAACACAGACTCAGAGATAAAGGGAGATAAAATCAAGTGTAAATGAATTCTTTACTTCTCTTTATGCTGAGTAATATTCCTGTATTCAGGCTCTTTCAAGCAGTATACACACAGGAGGTAATATATCAAAAAGTGGCAAGTGCTCGGGATACTCCAGACCTAATCAGCAGACTAGATACAGATAAATCACCAAGACCAAATGGCCTTCATGCAAGTTTGTTGAGGGAAGTTGGTGTGCAAGTGATAGCTCTTTGGGGCACTGGTGAGACATTGCCTAGTGGTCTAAGTGGATCCTGTCAAGGAAAAGGTTTTACAAAGGATCCCGGAGCTACCAAACCATACCCACATGATTGGGTGATCAGTATTCAAAGCAAATGGACTATAGCAAAAAAAAAAAAAAAAAAAAATCACTTATTTTGGAGAAAGGGGAACTAATGTATTAGAGCTGAAGGAGGAAAATGTGTTTATCTTTAGAATGTTGCAAAACATGTAATTTAAAAACCTTTTTGTATTTATTTATTTACTTATTTATATTTTGTGGAACTAGAGATTGACCCCAGGGATGTTCTACCTCTGAGTTTTACTCCCAACCCTATTTTATTTTGAAATAGGGTCTCACTAAGTTGCTGACACTGGCCTTGAATCTGCTATCCTCCTGTCTCAGCCTCCCAACTGCTGGGATTACAGGTGTATGCTAACACAACCAGATATAATTTTTAAATCTTTCAGAAAGCTTAATCAAGTAACAAGTCCCAGTTCCCTCCCTATTCATAATCTTTTCTTTTTTTTTTTTCTTTTTTTTTTTTTTGCGGTACTGGGGATTGAACTCAGGGGCATTCTACCTCCGAGCTACACCCCCAGCCCTATTTTTTTTTATTCTTTATTTTGAAACCAGGTCTCACTAAGTTGCGGAGTGCCTCACTAGGTAGCTGAGGCTGGTCGCGAACCCGGATCCTCCGGTCTCAGCCTCCCAAATGCTGGGATTACAAGCGTGCGCCACCACGCCCGGCCATAATCTTTTCTTATGAATAGGAAGTTAACCAAGAAGCAAGAGACAAAAGTGGAGATCAATAGGTATTTCAGAGTGGCCAAATAGGCTCTTCCAGGAAGTAGTTTGGAGATGGTCTCATTTAACACTTCTACAAATGTTTACAGATAATAGGCAGTTCTTATGGTAAGTGAAAACCAATCTGCTAAAGTTGAACTATGGGAATAACTTTAGACAATTTAAATGGGAAGAAAAATAATAGAAGATTAAAGTCAAAATGGAAGATTGAAGATAAGTATACTTGGAGGAAGCAATCCCAAGAATACTTATAGTAGATGGTTTTAAATTCTCTTCCCATGAGCAGCCAACATAACTGGCTAATGTCTCTCTGTGCTCTTTAAAAAAAAATTGTCCACCAAGTTAAAGTCAATGTTAAGAAAAGAGTAGGATATAAAACTCTATAGTGATGTGATCTATTTTTAAAGACAATATAGTTAAATTTACATAAATCCTCTAAAAATGCCATCTATTTATATGGAAATAAATACATCAAAATATTAAGTCACTATCTCTGGGTATTATGGGATCACAAATGATTTTTATTGTTCTTTTTGTTTTGCTTTGGTTATGGGGTGTTCTTCTGAGCTAGATCTGCAGCCCTATTTTATTTACTTTTTTTTTTTTAATGAAATAGGGTCTTGCTAAGTTGCTGAGGCTGGCCTTGAACCTGTGATCCTCCTGTCTCAGCCTCTCAAGTAATGGGATTATAGTAGATTATGCGCTATTGGGCATGGTAGTTTTTGTTGTTGTTGTTGTTTTGCTTTTTGGTTTTTACTTCATAAGCATTCAAATTTTCTACAATGAATATATCTTTCTCCTATAAGAAAAAAGGTTGCGAAGAAAAGATTTACTATTATAACTGAAAACTTCATGTAGTTTTACTATAAAGGCTCATTTGATGATGATCATTTCTATGTCTTCTGAAAATCTGTAGTTGACAATTTTACTTGTTTCTACCCCTTTCCCAAATTCTCTCTCTCTAAGGGGCAGCATGTTTGAAGTGATTTTGTTTTTGTGTTTGGCATTAGGGAAAAGTGTGGATGTCCATTGCCTTTATAGATGGAGAGAACTGGGACAGCTAAAGGGAGTCTAATTTTTGCAATAACTATTAGGATTTGAATTAGGTTTTGATGAACCAATTTATGGAAACATCATGGACCGTTCTAGAATGTAATCCCTGTGAGGATGGGGACTAGGTCTGCTTTTTTCCCTGCTGACAACACAGTGCTTGCCTGGTACTTGGCATGGTGGAGTCTATGAGTAAATAGGGTTGACTGTTCTGAACTGAATGAAAGGACTGAAAGCTCTCATAGATTCACAGAGAGCTGAAGTAAGAAGAGTGCCTCAAGCCCATTTTACCTTCTGAAGTCGAGAGAGTCACTCATCTTTAATTTAATCTTATTCCTATAAGTCATCCTGGCATTCCTTGTATGATGTAAGCCTGAGCCACAAAGTGGTTTATATGGGTCATCTAGGGTCCTCTAGCTTATTCTTGAGTTTCTTTCCAGTTCCTTCTATGTGCATCTATTTCTTACTTCATTTTGTTTCTGTGTTTCAGGACTGTTTTCTTTCTTTCCTTGGCTCTGGATTTACTCTTGGCTCTTGGCTCAGGTTTACTACCTTTCCTCCTCACTATGGGCCCCACTGTGTATGATCCCAGATAGCTTTGGCCTTTCTTGGTAAATAAGAATCTCTGCAAGGAAGCATTTTCTATCCCAAGTTATTAAGTATTAATGATTAAATATTTCTACAGTTTGAATACTGATGCCCTCCTAATTCCTATGTTAGAACCTCACATCTAATGTGATAGTGTTAAGAGGTCAGGTTTTGGAGGCACAACCCTCATGAATGGAATGAATGCCCTTTTAGAAGAGCCTGAAGGGAGTTATCTGCCATTTCAGTCATGCAAGAATGAAGCAATAAGGCACCACTTAAAGGGCAGAGAGAGCCCCTACCAGATACCAAATCTGCTGATCTTGGACTCCCCGTCCCCTACAACTTCAAGCAATAGATTTCTGTTGTTTGTAAAGTACAGCCTATAATGTTTTGTAATAGCAGCTTGAAGAGGTTAAGACAAAAGTTAACAATTGATCCCCAGAAGGGATCTGGAAGTCCTTGTTTATCGTTCTGTAGCATCAACTTAAGAAAGTGCTGTGGTCAGAATATTCAGTAATACACCTGGTATTATAAAAAAAAATCTTAGCAGAAGAACAGAAGATCTAGTCTTGTTCTTCTATCACATCTGGCATATATGTTATGACATGCAACTCTTAATCTCATTCTACCAGAAATATAGACATGAAGGAATCAAATAGGAGCACTCAATGATCAAATTAGTGCCTAGGATTGTGAGTGAGGATGTGAGGGAAGTAACTATTATCTGATGACACAATGTAAAGATAAGAATTCTGCTTGGAAATATAAAGACTCTAGGGATAGGACTCTACTACCTACCAGAGGATTTTCATATCTTCAGTGAATCTGACTCTTAAGACTACTGTAGGCCAGCCCAAAGGCTACCTAAACCAGAAGTCTGTAGGGCAGGTATTCCTTTTGGAGAAAGGCCTGACATGTTCTACATAGCATAGATAGAGGAGATGAGAATCCATACTAGACAAGTCTGGGGTCATCTGTCTTAGATGCCTCATGTCCTCAGGAGCCAGAATCTCTTATAACAACTTCATTAGACAAAGCTTCCAGGGTCCCTGAAGAGATGTGCCCGATTTTGAGACTCACATTCCTCAGAGACACCCTAAGCATGGTGTCCTATCAGGTAATTTTAAATTTTTCTACTAGCTTACCAATTAGGATTTGTAACTGTAACTGGTTTTTATGATATTTTTACCTTTATCATAAGGTTGCTATTTTAATTTTTATCAGGTTGCTATAATAGAAGAGTTTGACAGCTCTCCAGTCAAATTCTAATGTACACAGTTACAAACAGTGAATTTGGGTTGTTTATCATGGTTGCAGTGTAGGGGGGTGGGTGGCTAGAGCTAGAACACATCTGTTGTTATTTGAAAACGAGGAGTTTAACAAGGAGTACTAAGTTCAAAGACCCCTCTCCTTCTGACTCTCTTAAGAGGATGCAGAGTAAAATTTAAAAGATGTTTAGGTGTATGCATGAGTAATTACCACCTCTAATGGATTGTTAGGCAAAATGTATATTGGGTTTTAAATCTTCATCCTTTGATAGATCTTTTAGAAGCCATAGACCTAAAAATTCTTAAATCCAGGACTGTCCAACTTTCTCTGCTCCCCCCCTTTTTTAAAGCCTTGATTGCTGTTTATAAAAATAAATATCTTTATTCTAAATTATTAAATAACAATGCAGTTAGTGTGTTGGAGTGGTAGGATTTGGGATTGAGCATTTTCAAAAATACATTTCCTGGTATGCTCTAAAAAGCAAGAGAAATAAAGATTCCATTATTTTCATCTCATTTTTTGCTTTGTTCAGTACCAAATAGTATAATAAATTAGCAAATGTATACATTATTTAAATTTCCATTCAAAAATTTAGAAATACTTGTTCCTTTATGCCATTAAAGCAATTTAGATAATGTATACAGTTATTTTCACTTATAATAATAGCATTTATTACTCTCCACTTTTTATTTGCATGGGTTTTCATCTGTAGCACTCTACCTGCTTGTGGGAGATGGTGTTAATTTTCCATGGCAGATAGGTAGTGGATAGTAAAGGTTAGGTGGTCTGGGCTCTCCTGTGTTGCAATTCTGGCTCCACCAGTTGCTACCTGTGTGACCTCGGGCAAGTTATTTAGTTTCCTCCAGTTTAACTGGCTGGTTGACCTTTAGTCA
Source organism: Graphiurus murinus (assembly GCA_004027655.1). Classification (NCBI taxonomy): domain Eukaryota; kingdom Metazoa; phylum Chordata; class Mammalia; order Rodentia; family Gliridae; genus Graphiurus; species Graphiurus murinus. Next base: position 63,363 of record PVLC010006288.1, on the reverse strand, counting down.
GTTGGTCTCCCACTGTCTGGGCATCATTTACCTCTGCTATAAAATCAAGGTGCTGCACTAATTAAACTTTAAACTTTCAGATGAGTAGGAACCAACATAGATTTTTTGACATTTAAAACTACTCATTAATGCTGATCTAATGAAATAGTTTCGATAAACTGAAAATATAGCATCATTTGGATTATAGACCAAACTGTGTTAAGCATATTAGAATTCTTGACTTTTAAGAGCAGAAAATATACATACATAATTTACAAGATCCAGTACATCTCCCCAGAATTTGTTCTTTTCTCACTATAAAGATCTCCACTCTTCTTTGGCTTGATTATCCATGCAGAATACATTTAATTTCTTAGAATTTTTCTATCTTAGAAAAAAATACTTTCAAGTATTCTAAAAATATTATCACTTTAAAATACTGACTTTAATAGAAATAATATTCTGCATTTATGTAGTGGTTTTCCATAGAAGATCAAAGGAATGGTATTAGAAATACATGGTTTTTCTTTTATGTATAACTTCATAGAATTTTTTTCTTTTATCGAATTCTTTTAATTCATATTCCCAATCTCCCAACTGAGTGAATTCACAGAAACTTTTGCAGCAGTTTTGCCTGGCTTTCAGTCAAATGTCTCTACAGTCAGGAGTGGTCTCTATCCATTATTTCCCAGTTGGCAAACCTTTTCATCCTTCAAGGCCCAGTTCAAGGCGGCCTCCCCAAAGAAGACTTTTCTCCTGATTTCCCACCAGTGTACAATTTTACTCTTTCACTTATACATGTATTTCATGCTGATGTATCCCTTTTTGCATTCTAGTTTATTTTTTATACAATGACTTATTTCTCCTGGGTGCTGGCATGAGCAGATTGTCTTGTACAGACCACACTCTGAATTATTATGTTAAATAGAATGACAGCTGTCATAGGGAACAGCTGTAAAGATCTAGGGGGAAATCACAAAGGATTGGTTTATAGAAGGGGTTGGTTTTGTATTGTATGAAAACTACCACCTAGTTTTTGGTCTCTGGATGTTCAGGAAGAACAAATAAATACCACAAGCAGTGAAGGTACTCCTCAGGACCGTCCTTGCCCTTGTGTCCTATACCTTTTAAGTATTGAAGATGTCGTGGAACAGATTCTGAGTCACCCATGACTAGACTTCAGAAAGTTAGATGTGACATTTTCACAGATGGAAATAAAAATATGGCAGCATCCCATTTTCATATTAAGGGATACTGCACTACTGCAAGCGTACAGGTGATTCTCACGAAAAGTTCAAAGAAGAAAATAATCATTCTCCTTCTCATTATTATTATTCATGTATAATTTTTCACAACTTTTTTACTGTTGCATTTTCTCTAGGATGCACAATGGCTATTGAGTTATGCATATAGACTGTGCTGAGTGTGTTTGATCCTTATTTTAATAGAATAAAATAGAGGGCCATAGAGTAAACTTGATAGATAGATAGATAGATAGATAGATAGATAAAGATATACATTGTCCTTCTACACTATTGAAAAGCTCTTTCATGAACCATCTCCCATAAGGTCCCCTATTCATATAAGGGAATAATGCCCATAGGGCTGGTATTTTTTAAACAGAATCTGACCAGGTTAGATTCGTTCAATTTCCAATGGCCAATGTACTTCCTGTTCATTGCCACAGATTGGAATCATAGCCAACTGGCTTAAAATGTTGTTGTAGGAACACTAGCATCTACTCCACCCAATTCTGAGAAGCAATGTAAGGTTCAATTTCTCCTATTGCCATTTTTTTTTTTTTTTTGGTATGGGCGAACCAGACAAGTGAAAAGCAACATGGTGTTAAAGAAATTTTACCTCCAAGGCTGTTCAGAGTCTCAGCTGTCTAAAATGAAGGACAATATGTTTCATAGAATGGAATAGCATTTGAGAGATATGTACTGTCTGTAATGGTAGTTCCTTCTTGGTTTGGGAACTATGTATGAGAGACATTTGCTGGAAGGGGCAATTTTCAGCTAGGCCACTCAAATGAAAGGAATGTGGAATGCTGTAGCTTCTACCAGATATTGCAGACAAGCAGGTCAACTCACTTTCAATAGCTCTTGGGCATTTCTGACATTGCTTGTGGATTTCAGAACTCTTGGAGAAAGCAATGTACTGAATAAGATTGAACATGGAAAAGGGAAGAGGAAGAGTTTGGAGAAGGAACTAAAGGACTTAGCATAGGGAAAGTATCACCTACTATATAAGAAAATTTTCCGGTCTTATCTGGTTTCAGTCCGATTGAGGGAATCCCTAAAAATAAAGAGAAATGGGTGTAAAGAGAACCACAAAGCTCCATCTGCCTTCAATTATCCGGTTCCTGCCACTCCCACAGTTAAAGCCACTCCCTTGGCAAGTCATTGTCTCAACTCCAGTCTAGAAGATTAGTGCTCAAGGCTTCCCTGAGGGAAGAGCATGCTCATTAATTAATGAATCCAAGCTGTGTAATATGTGGATCAAGCAGGCAAGTAAAAGTTGGGGAATATGAATCCAAGCAAAAGGACTGAGACAGGCCACTTCTTCCTGGTGAGATGGGCTGGCAAGGAAAGACACTGGGATTTTGCTATTTCTCTCTTTTAACTAAACTCTCATCATCCTATTTGCTGATTTGTCATCATCAATTAGTTGTAGGATTTTAGCTAAGCCAGTTAACTTCTTTGAACTTCAATTTCCTCATTTGCAAAACAATTGTACAAGATCAGCCCTGCCCAAGAAGGATCTGCAAAGAGAGATCCTATGGCAAGATGCAGGAAGAAAGGTGCAGTAGCTATGGAATTTCTTCCTGGGATGGTGAAAATGTTTTAAAATTAGATTGTGGTGATGGTGTTAGCATACTCTGTGAACATGCTAACAACCAATGAACCTAGGGGCATTCTACTTCCAAGCTAAACTCCCCCCCCCATTTTATTTACTTTATATTTTAAAACAGGGTCTCACTAAGTTGCTGAGGGCCTCACTAAGCTGCTGAGGCTGGACTTGAACCTGCAATTCTCTTGTCTCAGCCTTCCCAGTACTGGGATAAGGCATGCACCACCACACTCAGTTAAATTGTACACTTTAAATGGGTGATTTTTAATTGAATGTGAATTATGTCTCAATTGTGTTTTAGAATTTTAAAAGAAACAAACATGCTTAGGAAGTGATGGGAAGCAATAATGTTTTTGTTTTTTGAATTGCAGAATATTTCAGAACTTTTAACAACTTAATGTCTACTCACATATTTGAAAGGAAGTATAATCAGTGAATCTCGAAGCTGTCTGTCAGTGGTAATCATGAAGGCTCATTTTGAGGATCAATGTTTTATACAACACAAAATATTGGACTAGCTGATGTCTGAGGGTCTTTTTTTTTTTTTTTTTTTTTGCGGTACTGGGGATGGAACCCGGGGGCATTCTTCCTCTGAGCTACAGCCCAGGGACTTGAAACAGGGTCTCACTAAGTTGTGGAGGGCCTCACTAAGCAGCTGAGGCTGGCCGTAAACCCGGATCCTCCAGTCTCAGCTTCCCAAATGCTGGGATTACAAGCATGCACCACCACATCCTGTTGGCCTTTTGGTTTTAAATTCTGTGAATCTACAGCTAGTTTGTCTCTCTCAGTTTTTTTTTTTTTTTCCAATTAGTTCCTTTGCATCTTACCTAGAAGGTTTTGTGTCATATATGAACCTTTTGATCAAAAATGTACTGTTAGGAAATTCCCTCTTCTTCTTTAGGAGAAATACATGTTGAAAGAATAAACCTGCAAGCTATGCATTTTTCACTTTATTTTTATATTTTAGACTACCTTTAGTCACAGGCAGTCAAAATACAAATAATGAATTCTCTGATTGTGCAAACACACACACACACACACACACACACACACACACCCCACACAGCCTAACAAAAATATTGAAACAATTATATTAATAGAGGGGATGTTTCAGAAAAGAACAATTTATAAAAGATTCAGATTTTATTCCGACGAAGGCATTTTTGAGCAAAGCAGTGCAATTAATCACAGAACTGTAGCCCAAAGATAAAAAGATGAATCTTGAATTTATACAAAATATGCACTACTCTTTCCCTTGTTTTCAGAACTACAGAAGGTGTTCATCATCCATCACCACACCAACACCAAAGACTTTCTCTTTGGCTTCTACCAGCACTAGCCTGGTTTGGGGGAAGCTGGTAGAAGACAGGGTGTTTTGCAGGTGTAGGTGGGGGAATACAGGCAGATACTGATGTGTAGGGCAGGGCAGTTCTTGGCTAGGTCTGAACTGAGTATTTGCCAACTGAAGTAGCTTTTCTTCTAGAGGTTGTCAGGGTGGGGAAATATGGGATGGTCAGCTGTAATTCTTTGGGCACACAGGATTCACACTGGCTGTTTTTCATATTTTATCATTGTACTTTGTAAATTCTCTGGAATTAGAGTAATAGAAATCCCTACAGGCAATCTACAAGTATGCTAGAGCAGACATATTGTAATAGGTTGTGTGTTTGTTTTTCTTTATATGTTTTTAAAGAAATAATTTATTAGGTAATGTTAGTATACAAAAGCTAGAATATGATAGTAATTTCTCTTCTACAAATAAATTTACATGTCACACTGTCTCCAATATTTGATTGTCTATTCTCTGTCCTTATGTAAAAATTTTTAAGAATCTTTGTCAAATTTTGTGTTATTTGAATTCAGGCTTACCTCTGAGGAAATATTAAGGTCTCTGTTTAGTTTTTCTAGTCTTATTTAGAAAACTAAAAATAGATCTACCATATGATCTAGTTAGCCCACTTCTGGGTATGTATTCTTTTTTTTTTTTTTTTTTTTTGCGGTATTGGGGATTGAACTCAGGGGCATTCTACCTCCGAGCTACACCCCCAGCCCTATTTTTTATTCTTTATTTTGAAACTGAGTCTCACTAAGTTGCGGAGTCCCTCACTAGGTAGCTGAGGCTGGCCGCGAACCCGGATCCTTTGGTCTCAGCCTCCCGAATGCTGGGATTACAAGCGTGCACCACCACGCCCGGCTTGGGTATGTATTCAAAGGAAATGAAATCAGTATAACAAAGAAAGACTTGCATATCCATGTTTAATGTGGTACTATTCATAAGAGCTAAGATATGGAATCAGCCTAGGTGCTCATCAATAGATGAATGGATAAAGAAAACATTATACACACACACACACACACACTCACACACACACACACACACAATGAAATCTTATTCAACCATAAAGAATAAAATTCTGTCATTTGCAACAAAATGGATGGAACTGGAGGATGTTACTACATTAAGTAACAGAAGTCAGACACAGAAAGACAAGACATATTCTCTTTTTTATGTGGAAGCTAAAAAAATTTGATCTGAAAGTATAGTAGTGATTACTAGAGACTGGAAAATGTGTGTGTGTGTGTGTGTGTGTGTGTGTGTGTGTGTGTTTTGGTTGGATCAGTGTATGTTATATGCACGTATAGATATATCACACTGAACCTCATGTACAATTAATACGTGTTAATAAAAATAAGTAAAATCTACAAAGCATAGCTAAATTAAAATAATATTTACAGCAGTAAAAATGAAATTAGTTGTAGCTATTTAATTATATATATTTATATTCCAAGTTGTACTTTAAAATTTGGGGAATAATTGAAAACTATGTTTTTGCCAAGTAATAAAAGACACAATATTGGCTTGCTTCTGAGGTCTCATGGTTCCTTGGACTGCTTGGGTTGTTTTGGAGAGGATTTCACATTGCACTGTGCCAGTTTTTTAATTCAGTGCTCCTGTTTTTAAAGCCACCTTTTTATTCCTTTAAACATACAAATGATACTTTCATTGCTCACTCACTGCAAGCTCTGGCGAAGGGTAGATGCTTGGTAGATGTCTGATGAGCAGACTCTTCCTACTTAGTGTTTGCTGAGTAAATGAACAGATTAGTTAATGAGCAGTACTTATTATATTTGCCTCCAGTTTCATGCCAGTAATGTGGTCATTAGTTGGTCACATTAAAAGTCAATTTTTTTGTAATTCACATGTTTGATGCTAATTGTGTTTATTTTCATGTTTTTGAAGATGCACAAAATTAAAAGAATTCTACACAGAAACTTTGGTAGAGATTTCAAAAAATTGAACAGATGCATGTACTTGATTTTGAACTTGAGAAGAGACGTGAGTCCTCTCTCATTGGACCGGGATGCTCTTTATGGTAACAAACATAAGTGCCATGAAACCACTTGGTAGAGTTTGTTTTGGCGTGGTACAGCATTTGTCCTCTGAAATGCTCAGTCATTTTATAGGTGCTGGATTTCTATAAAGCCTTCTATACATAACCTTTAAGTCATCCTATGTGAAAAAAAAAATCTAGTTTGCATTTGGTCTATACTTATTCGTTGATGTTTTATAGGCAACGCTCTGGTTTGTAGAAAGATTCAGGCTTCCCAGCCATTTGTCAGGCTTAGTGACTAGTAAGTTTCGGTTATTAAAGACTGTTTATTTGGATGATGATAAAGTGTCTTAGTTTAGGCTGCTATAACAAATTACTGTAGACATAGTGCCTTCAAGAAGCAAACGTGTACTGCACACAGTTCTGGAAGCTGAGGAGTTCAAGATCAAGGCACTAGCAGATCTGGTGGTCTGGTTGGGCCCTCTTCCTGGTGGCACGTGGAGATATATATATATATATATATATATATATATATATATATATATATACATACATATATATCTTTACATGACAGTGAAAGACAGTGAGAGAAGAGGCATGTTCTTTTATGTCTCTTTTTTTAAGGGCTCTAATCCCATTCATGAAGGTCTCACCCTCAGGACCTAATTACTTACCTAAGCCCCCAACTCCAAATACTATCACATTGGGATTTAGACCTCCAAAATATGAATGTGGAAGCTGGAAAAAACATTGAGTCTACATAGCACAGATGCACACTGTTCTTTTAGAATAGTAGAATGGAAAGGTTCCTTGTCTCTCTGTCATGCTCTCCCAATTCCCCTATTCTCTAACCATTTGACTAAGTCATCACCAACATTATTGCTTGGCAAAGTGGAGTTGATTTGTAAAAGAATCTGTCCATTTTCATAATAACATAATGGCCAAATAATTCAAATTACTTGTTTTGGAACTTGAATTGAAATTTATTTTATTTGCTGTAATTTTACACCAAAAATGACAGTATTGAGATTTCCTTTCCTGTTTTTCTTCTTTTTGGTACTGGGGATTGAACCCAGGGGCATTCTACCTCTGAACTAGACCCTGAGCCCTATTTTATTTTATTTTTTTAATTTTGAAACACAGTTTTGCTAAATTGCTGAGGGTCTCACTAGGTGCTGAGCGTGGCCTAGAACCTGTGATCCTCTTGTCTCAGCTTCCTAAGTACTGGAATTATAGGCTTGCATTACCACACCTGCCCTCCCTTTTCTAAGCACGTATCTGTGTTATTTGGGGGACGGCACTTAAGAAAGTGACTCATTGGTGATTTTTGAGATTGTTCACACATGAACAAAGATCATAAGCTTAAGTAGCTTTAAAATGTTTTAAAAGTAGTTACATCTGTTAATATTGTATCAACACAATGTACATTTAACCATTCCAACAATTGGAATGACCTAATGTTTGGTAATCTCCCACGCAGGAAGCAACAATCAAGCAATGTGTACTGGGCCCTACCCAAGGACCCAAAAGAAAAGTGTGTAAGATATGGAATCCATCTTCATGGAACTTGGAATTGGCTTCTTTCCTTTTCTGTCTTTCTGAGGGCCAACTTGTGCCAAGCATAGCTCTAGGTGGAACACAGTAGTGTATGAGACAGGCAACAGTTCCTGGGTCTAACACAGTGAATGAAACCTTTTCATCATACAGCTTATATTCTAGAAGGATAAAGGTAGAAAATGTGAAAATAATAAGTATGCAGCATGTCAGATGGTGATAAGTGCTGTAGCTGAATTAAAATGAGGAGGCGGGACAGGAAGTGCCAGGGGAGGGTGGGGGGGCAGGTGATACCTTTAAATATGGTGGCCATGGAAAAGTCCCCTGTGAAGGTATTATAAGTGCACCTGGACCAGGTGAGGGAGAGAGCTCTGGGGTCTTCCGTAGGAAGAGCCTTCTAGGCATAAATGCAAAAGTGTGGTGGTGGCAGGCATCACACCTGGCTTATTCTCCAAGAAGACCACTGGCATGTGTAAAGTAAGCCAGAGAGAGTAGTGAAAAGTCTAATATATAAAGGGCAGGCTGTCTATTCTAAAGGGCTTTAGAGGGTATGTGGGCCTGTTCTCTCTGTCTCTCTGTCTCTCTCTCTCATGAGTTGAGGAGCGTTGGAAAACTTTGCACTTAGGAATGACCTGACTAAGTGCATGGTTTAAAAGATCACTAACTACCATGGAATAAGTAATAGGGCAAATTTGGAAGTAGGGAGACTGCTATTGCAGTAATTTAAATGATCTGGTTGGCTACAGTAGAATTAGTGAAAGATATTCTTTGACTATTTGGAAAGAGTGAAGGAGATAAGGTTTTCTGAAGGATAAGATATGGGACATGAATGAAAAAGCAGTGTCAAAGATGATTTCAAGGGTTGGGGCCTGATTATTAGAAGGATAGCGTTGTCAGTTACTGAGATGCAAAGCTAAAGAGGGACTGATTTCAAAGAGGGTTAGACAACTTGTGTACATCTTCAATTTGAGGTACCTATTAGGTTTCCAAACCAATATATGGAGTGTGTAGTTGGGAATTATGAACATGACTTTGAGAGACATCTGGGATAAACATACAATTTTGGAGTTTAGCAATCTCTGTAAAAGCCTTGAAATGGGGCAAATCCACAAGAACTTGGAGATCAGATCTTCATGTCAGGAAGAAAGTAAAGACAATTGAGTTGAACTTGTATGGTTCCTTATGAGCAGGTGCAGAGAGAGGTAGGGATTTGTAGACTAAAAAAGACGAAGACCTCGATGTAAAGTTTCAGAATTGAACTGGTCCTTGCAGCAATTAGAATTTGGAGAGATAGACATCATGAGGGAGGACATTTTGGTTAAAGGTTATAGAACTAAACACACTGCAGTCCCTTTGTAGGAAGGTGGTAAGGGGAAACCGCAAGGTTATGGTAGAATTTTATCATTTGTAGAAGGGGTATGACATGGAGTTTCTGCGTGGTCAATTTCCTGGGTTCATGATATGCAAGTGACAAAGAGATTTGGCTCCTATTAAAATCTTTAACATTTCCCAACACTTTGCCAACAGCTCTTCCTTCTTATCCTTGCAGCTGGTGCTATCTTATATTTTCTAGTAACTTGAAACTGGCATGAGGAATTTTAAGTACATACGTTATCAAAACAGATGTTGCACAGACTTTATAGACTATCAGGGGGTCATCTCATCTTTCAGAAAGCAGCCTGGAATTTGAATTTAGTTCTTTTCATAACTTCATGTTCTAGAAAGCAACTATGTGGAAAATTTTAAATTTATTAGAGCTTTTTCTCGTTCTTATATTTAAGGGAGATGGCAATTTTAGTAAACCTGAAAAAAAATTATATGTTGTGTCACCTAGAGGCAGATTATTGAATAACTCTGCTTGCTGGGTGATATATCTAGGGCACGTAAGTATTTTTAACATTTTGCCTGGCACTTTAGAGTAATATTTTTAAAACAAAAACAAATACAAAATTCCTGCATTCTTTTTTGGTGCAAAGTGGTAATTAAGGCAAAAATGACCCTTATAAAATAATACAAAGGATGCCAACTAGAGATGGAATAGAGAATTTCACCTCTTGCCGGCTCTCCCTCTGCTTTTTACTAAAATATGTGAGAATCAAGTCTTGTTTTATTCTGTATAATAGTTTCTCATAGTTGTAGAAACCGAGGACTTTGGTGAACCTTTCTGAGGGAGAGCAAATTAGGTGTTTCTTTGCTCATTGTTCATAAAAAGTGACAAAACTTCCTATCCTGGTGGTCATTGTTTGGAATGGTTGGACGTAACAATCTTGATTTTTCTTTAGGATTTCAAAGAGGTTCAGACTACAACTCCAGCAGGATTTGATAGTTTGTCTTGTTCATTGAATCCTCAATGTGCTGGCAGGAGAGCAGCAGGCAGGCAGTGGCACGGGGACAGAGAAAACTTGTGGACCAATTTGCACTGTCCAGTAGAACTTTCTATCCTATCCTTTGGTGACAGAAATATTCTATATATTTACTGACCTATATGGTGAGCACTACTGAAGCACTGGAAATGTGGCTAGTGCAGTTAAGAAACTGGACTTTAAATTTGTTTTACTTAATTTAAATTTAAGTAACTACGTGTTGCTGGTGTTTTCTGTCCACTAGTAAGAGCGCAGGCTAAACCGACAGCTCACATTGGGCTGTCTGCTGCATGGGGTGGGCAGGTGTCTATGTTGCTCCTGCTGGTACCTCTTGGTCACCCTGCTCAGTGTCCACAAGCAGGTCTTTCATGTGGGAATACGCATCCTTGGCTACTTTTAGTATCTGGGTATCATGTAGCCTTATGAAGTGCTGTCCTCATCCGTAGTTGTTGAGTCCTGCAGGTGTTGGCTGGGACACAGCAATCAGTGAGCAGTAGGGGATGTCAGGAGATGGAAGAGAAAACGGTAGAATGATGTCTAATGAGATGAGGCCATTGTTAAGGTCTTATAGACCCCTTTTCTTGCAACAACATTGAAAAGTAGCCTATTTGAATTATTTTATAATCTGGGGAGGAAGAGAATCATTCTGGGGAGTAGGTTTTAGACATAATATTGAGAGATACTCATTTTTACTAGAGATACTCATTTTACTACGACAGACCCAGTTTCATACCTTGAGAAATATTACATGTTCATCCAATACACTTTTCAGGCATTTTATTTTTTAAAATTTTGGGGTGGATTATTGAAGGCTGATTGTGTGCTTTCACAGAAATACAGAAGGCATATGTATTACTGTGGATGGGGAGGAGGGTCATTCAGGAGAGGGATGAATAGCATAGAACATTAAAATGACCAGGTAGGGTCATTGTGAGCCTATGAAGGGTTGCATGTGTGACCAGGACACGCAGTGGGCCCAATCTCAGAGTTCTCCAGTGTGATGTTGGGTGTGCCAATTGAAAGTGTACTCTAGGACCACAGGGATGGTAGAAGACTAAGAAAGGAGGCCTCCTGCCCCTTCATTAGGTTTTATATCTGAAGGGGCAGTCTTACCACTACTGTGGTGAGTTCTCTACTTCCTCTATCAGAAGCCATCTCAACAGAACTTGCTGAGGAAGGTGTTTAACAAGATTTGTGGAAGCCAGATTCAGTGACCCATGCCTATAATACCAATTACTTGGGAGACTGAGAAGGAGAAGCATAGGTTCGAAGTCAGCCTTAGCTGACTTTTAAAAATAAAAATATGAAGGTGTTGGGGAGTAGCTCAGAGGTAGACTGTGCCTGGGTCCAACCTTCAGTAACAATAAATAAATAAATAAATGAAAAAAGAAAAGAAAATGTTTGTTGATTGATATATCCATGGTCATTTTGCCACTCTTATGTAAAGTAAATGAATCTTAGATACCAGGGACTATGTTTCACTTACATTCAAATTAAGAGGAGAAAAAATGTGTACATGGAAGAAGAGAACTAACAACTCAGGCTGCGAGACAGATCCCCAGTGAACAGTGCAGTAGGTAAATGCCACGTCCCACAGTTGTCTTCAAGTGTATCAACGGCTGTCAGGTGGGAAAGGAATAAGACCTGCTGTCTGGGATTCCAGAAGGCAAAACTGGCGGTATTTTTCTTTAATTAAAGAAGTGGTTTTGGAAGGCCTGCTTATACAGAGTACCCTGGGACAATGATTTAGGAGAGTACAGTGAGGGTAGAATATGAGATGTGACAGTGGCTGCATGTTACAGGAGGTTTATCTCAGTCAATAAAAGGAAGGTGTGAGGTGTTCACAAAGATGCTCTGTGTACTGTGTGGGAGAGAGGAGACTCATGCTGGTGGAGCCTGGGTCAGCCAAATCCAGCTGGCCACCTCCTTTTCTCTTTTCTTTCTTTCTTTCTTTTTTTTTTTTTTTTGCAGTACTGGGGATTGAACCCAGGGGCATTCTACTTCTGAGCTACCCCCCAGTTCTATTTTTTATTCTTTATTTTGAAACAGGATCTTATTAAGTTGCAGAGGGCCTCACTAAGTAGCTGAGACTGGCTGTGAACCCGCATTCTCCTGTCTCAGCCTCCCAAGTACTGGGATTACAAGTATGTGCCACCATGCTTTTGTAAATAAAGTTTTATTAGAGCACAGCCATGCCCATTTGTTTAAGTATTTTGTACTATTGCTTTGGCCCTGCAATGGTAGAGGTGAGGAGTTGTGACATATATTGCATGGTCCACAAAGCCTAAAATACTTCTTGTCTGGCATTTATAGAGAAAGTTTGCTGGGCCCCAAAGAGGATTGGATGCAGTGATACTGTAAAGTCCTAACTAATTCTCTGACTGTAAGGGATTCACAGTCAAATAAAACTAGAGCCTGGTTGGAAGCCTGGAGGAGGGAGGCTCAGGCAGAAGGACCACTGGGGAGTCCTAATCCTCAGGAGGATTAAGTCAGTGTTTCTTGAACAAAGCATACAGACTCATCCCAAATATCATTCATTCATTCATTCATTCATTCCTTGTGCCTCCAGCATATTGCTGGCTGGTGTAGACAGTAATCTAAAATATTTCTTTGCCTGCTCTTGGCAAAGTAAGCACAAATTCTGGCATAAGCTGTTGGCATTTCGATAATAACTTTGCTAGTATGGAAATGCTCATTAAGTTCAATGTTTATAATTGAGTTTTATGGAGTTGTTTTATTTTAAGTACAATCATCTTACCTAGACCCAACATAGAATTTATTCACGTGTTTGGTTTAATTGTAGGATGTAAGGAATGATTGTTCCAAAATGGAAACTTCACTGTATTTTCGGGAGATGCCACTTGCAGGGCTAAGGATAGGATGCACATTACTATTCATGCCTTTTTAATTGATTAGCCTTTAAGGCTTCTGAAAGCCTCTAAAAGTTGTTTTGCCAACATTAGACCAGCTGCTGCGTAATTATGGTAGCTCTTCTTGCAGTTAAATTCTTTTAATAACGCGTTCAATCTGCCGATGCCAAAGTGCTCTGAACCTGTGATATATACTAGAGAGAGCTTTTGTTTTTACTTACAGATGGTTGGTGCCGTTTTCTGGGCAACTCTGTAGAATTTCCACAGAAATTTTAAAGATGAATTACTTCAAAATGAGAGGCAAATGAATCTGAACATCAGGTTACTCCTCCCTCTGTAAAAATTGTTCATATGTGACTTGAATTTTGAAGTTGGTTCAAAACAACCTAAATATGCTCATTAAAAAAAAAAAAAAAAAAAATCTCCACCTTGAAACCTTTTTAAGGCTTGTTTCTTTGACTCTCTAACTTGTAAATCACAACTTCCTGGCACTCCATAGATGATGTAGGAAGTAGCAGGGCCTGTGGGAAGTGAGGATTGCTGTTTTAATGAGGAGCCATGGAGTGTTGTTTCCCCTTCTTTCCATGCTGGGGGCTAAAGCTTCCCTTAGAGGTTCAGATTTGGATCTCATGGTGTATTTTGCTGATTTTCAAGGGAGTTTTATTCTGAACTTGGTCACATTTTGGTAGACTGGTATGGAAGGTATAACTAGGGTAAAGACTGTTTCCAAAAGATGCAAGCAAGCCAGGTATGGTGGTACACACCTATAATCCCAGTACTCGGGAGGCTGAAACAGGAGGATTGCAGGTTCAAGAACATCCTCAGCAATGTAGTGAGACTCTCAGCAACCTAGCAAGACCCTGGGTCAAAATAAAAAATAAAAAGGGCCAGGAGTATAACTTGGAGATAGAAGTCCCCGGGTTCAATTCCCAGTACCAAGAAATTAAAAATTAAAAAAAATGCAAACAAAAGACCCTCTGCATCCCCCCTCCTGGCTGTGTCCTTCCCTTTACCTGTACAGCATTTCATGGACAGGTTGCCCTGGTGGCTAAGGCAGGTGAGGGGAGCAGAGATTGTCCCTGGTAGCTCAGACCATCTTGGTAGCTTTTTCCCTTTAGCATTGTAAGAAGGAAAGACAAAACCATTTAAGAGAGACACAGAGCATCATCAGTGCCTGGTAGGACAAGGGATTAAACAGGGCTCCACCAGCTTTTATGGTCCTTTCATCCAGTTTGTCTCAAGAAATGCACCTATGTTGTTGGAAAACCATGGGGTGAGTCTCTCAACCACCTGTGTTCATCCTTTCTAAGGACTCTTTGCAGTGTACGGGGGTTGGGAGTGCAGTTGACCTTTCATTTTTTGAAAATGCCAATCTGCTTCAAGCTTGAATGGAACTCCAAGAATATTAATGACCTGCAAAATGAAGAAGAAGCTGACCTTGCCAGTACTGTTTTATATAATGACAAGGAGAGCTGAAAACTGGGCCTCCTGTAACCACTTATGATGTGCAGAGAGTCCTGCCAACTGAGGCATTTAGGAGGTTTGAGGAACCACAGACTTGTAGGTCTAGAGGACTTGGGGTGTTATGACATAGCCATCAAGACAATGTTACCAAGATGGTGATAATTTATTTAATTAAAATTTACCACCAGGCATGGTGGTGCATGACCAGAATCTCAGTGGTTGGTTGGGAGGCTGAGACAGGAAGATCATAAGTTTGAGACCGGCTTTAGCAACTTAAGAGAGACCCTCAGCAACCTAGTGAGACCCTGTTTTAAAACAAAACAAAATGATGAAAAGGGCTGGGGATGTAATGCAGAGGTATAACACCCATGGGTTCAATCCCCAGTACCACAAAACAAAACAAAACATTTTACCTAATGAATTAAATTTCTTTCTGTGGGACAAAACTTATTCCTGACAAATGGCTTAATCTTTTCGAAGTGATATTGAATGTGTATTTAGAATGTTTTTAATATTGCAGGTGGGTAGAATAGTTTACCAAGATGTGACCAAGAAAAACACCATGAACCTCAATATTCTGTCTCTAAATATTTAAATTTGTATCATTATCCATCTGAGTGTGATGGATATGCCTGTAATCCTAGGATCGCTGGTTCAAAGCTAGCCTCAGCAGCTTAGCAAGACCCTGTTTTGAAATAAAATAGGGCTAGGGTGTAGCTCAAAGGTAGAATGCCTTTGGGTTTAATCGCCAGTACAAAAAAACCCAAACACACACACACACACACACACACACACACACACACACACACACACACCCCACATATATGATCTCAGAATATAGCTTAGAGATTGAATGCTTCTGGCTTCAATCCCCAATAGAAAACAAAACTACAGCAACAAATCCTGCATCCTCATCCATCTTTTGGTGACTTTACCTTTTCCTGGGGTGCATAGTTACAGTGACATGATAGGCATTAAATCTGTCTTTCCTGTCAGTTCTAATTGCATGAGACCTGATCTTCTAATTATTCTTATCATACAAACATTAGTATTGTACATGCTTTATCAAAGATCTTTATATAGTTTTAGAAAATTACAGGCTGAGGTTGTTCCTTTCTCACAATAATCTCACATTATTTCAAGATTGGATTTAGTCAGGGGAAAGAGATGTTGGTTTATCCTCTGGTTCCAAGAAAAGACCTGCCAGTCATAGGTCTACACACATACAGAAGTTCAGTTCATATAGCCATCCATATGACTACTTGGTGACAAAAGAACCCTACCTTCTGCAAGACAAAGGACTCACCCGTACTCAGAAGGCCAAATATTAGGGAGTTCTTTACTTCTCAAACCCGTTGTCCCTCTAAGCCTCCAATTACATTTGAAGGTACCCTGGGGATAAACTCTTTATTTTTGAAAATCAGTTATTTAGACTTGTTTATAAGAAGCAAACTCAGATTAGCTTAGTGAACTTTATTTAAGGGACTGTCTCATGCTTGGTGCCCTTGGCTTGCTCTCTGTGGACTTTCAGGATTGGTCTTTGCACACTGGGTCTGTGACTAAGAGTAAATTTTTTGTGATGATAGACTGTGTCACCTATCCCCTATGTTATGAAGTGTAAAAGAATATTTTCAGGGAGAGAAAGATGGTGAAATTGCTGGAAGAACAGGACTGTAGCTGAACCTCACTAGGAGAGAACAGCATCCCATGTCTTTTATCTCTTAATTTGCTGGTGCAAACAAGGTGTGAGTGGGGGGGCTCCAATGCTCCCAAGCTGTGCACATCTCTCAGTTTATGCCATGGTGTAGGACTGATTATGCTTTTCCAAGTCCCAGATTCAACAGTCTTGGGGGAGAGAGCTCACTGGTCTGGGTGAGGACAGATATCAACATGGGCCAAACAGCTGTGGCTGGCGATAGGGCCACATTGTAAGAACCTGTTATTGATGTCCCCTGGCCCCAGTCTTGGATCATAGGAGAATCATTGTGGGCTGGAACAGTGTGGTACGCATGGGATGTTTTCCTTCCTTATACATGGATGTATTACCTCTCTTGTCCCACCTATGACTATCTGACCTTTTCCAGAATATCTTCTATTTTTCCCATTACTTCTATCCTGCATGCCACCCCCCTGCCCCCATTATTTGGTGGAGAACTTGGGGCAAGAGGCAATATAGACATGCAGAGAGTTCCTGAGTTGGTAGGTTAGAGCAAATCTCTGATCCTCTCTCTGAATCTCCACTGACCCTCACCTCCTTTTATAATGCAGTGGAAGTGTGGTGGCTCAGGAGAAGGAGGATGAAAAGGTCAAATGGTGAAGCTTGCCACATCTGTTTTGGGCCCAGGAGATGATGCCCTTTTCTAAAGGCTAAATGTTTTCTCAGGATGAATGAGTCAGTCCAGAGTCCAAGATTTCATGACTACCTTAGGAGATATTTGATCCTTTATGTATGTAAACATATGTGTAAGATGTTAAGAAAATACACTTTTGATTTTTCTGTTTCCTGATTTGTTTCCATTATTCATATTCATTTGCATGTACTTTTAGGCTGAGAAAGTTTCTCATATCCACTTAACATGCAACTCTTAAAAAAATTAGCGGGGTTCTATGTGTTCACTTAAATAGGAGCCATTCTTTCTTCCCTCCCTCTAAGTTAATGGTGCTAACTCATTTATGTGCTGTTTCTGACAGCCAGTCAGTAGTAAAGCATTCCCCAAAGGGATTGCAGTAGATTTCTAAATCTTGTGTTTTCAGCTCTTGCCTAGTTATCCCACCCTGATTGGCATTTAACCATTGAATTAGATTTTTTTTTTTTTGTACTAAAGAGAGCTTTATGAGCTTTAACTTCAAGTGCCTGTATTTCTGTCTGATATGTTTGTATTATAATTGACACTGAGTAAGCAATTTTTTTTTTCAGGAAAAGGCATTATAGTTTAGGGTTGAGGGAGAATTTTCACACACAGTTACCTGATATTCTTTTCCAGGATTCCATTTAATGGATGGGTGCACCAATAACAACCTCACCTGGCACATGTTAACATGCTCACTTTATTTTTCCCCTCAGTAGGGAAATATTCCCTGGGAGCTGTTTCTCTGGGCTTGCTGACTGATATGGCCATAAATATATCCCTGAAGGGTAAAACTGTACCTGTTTCAGTACAGATGGAACAAAAATAAATGTCCTACTGTTTTAGTATTACCAGTTGAAATTCCACTGCAGCATGAAATTTAAGGTAGTAGTAATTCAAGTTTCATTCTTTTTTTCTAGTCTTTTAAAGTATAATGGCAGAGCTGGAAGTGGTGGTACATGTTTATAATCCCAGTACTTGGGAGGCTGAGACAGGAGTATCACAGGTTCGAGGCCAGCCTCAGCAAGTAGTGAGACTCTCATCAACCTAGTGAAACCTTGTTTCAAAATAAAAATAAAATAAGGCTAGGGGTGTAGCCTGGAGGTACAATGCCCCTGGGTTCAATCCCCAGCACTACAAAAATATGTGTGTGTGTGTGTGTGTGTGTGTGTGTGTGTGTGTGTGTATGTAGACTAAATAAAACATAAAAATCAGTTTTTACTGACCAAATTGTGCATGGTTCATTCTTTGCCCCCTAAATTATATAATATATCATATTTCAAAAACAAGTGCTACCTTTAGAAGTTTGTATCTTTAATTGATAGTATATAAACAAAATAGGTTTTCCAGAACTAAATGGATTTTAATTGTATCATTGCATTAGAGAGACCAAACAATACCCTTGCTATTTCCCCTTATCATATTATAATATTCATTCATTTGCTCAACCAACAAACACCAGCTATTCTATCTCTGGAAACTCAAGACTTAGTAAGGAGATACACACATATAATAAGTTTATAATAAAGAGTTATAAAAGTCATGACAGAAGGTATAGTGCGACACAGAGTTAGGGACTGGCCAGTTTAGTTCAGGGATGGCTGTAACTAGAAGATGATATTTGCAGTAGGCCCTCTGTTTTAAATGGGTGTGCCCAGAGAGGGCAAGAAGGAAGAATGTGAACCAAGACACAGAACAAAAAGCAGCATGGTCAATGGGGAGAGATATTTGTTTGAATGAGGTTAGTGTACAGAGGATAAGGGAGTGGGTAGCTAGAAGTGAGACACAAACGAGATAGGATGGAGCTTCATCAGAGAAGAATGGATATATTAATTTTATTAATTTTATTCTAGATATTATTTCTGTCATTTTGTTATATGTCCTCAAATTTCAGAGGGGCACAATACTCCCGTGATTGTGAATGTGAGGAAGTTTCAGAAAATTGTAGGGGAGATAAAGTGCATGGTACTAATTTTTTAACACTCCCAAAGTGATTATGATAATTTCCTACCTCTACCACATTAGGAATTCCTGCTTTAGGCTAGGCATGGAACTACCATATGACCAAGCTATACCTCTTCTTGGTATCTTTCTAAAAAAATTTAAGTCAGACTACTATAGTGATACATGCATATCTAGGTTTGTAGCAGCGCAATTCACAATAACCAAATTATGGAACCAACTTGGATTTTGTCAACAGATAAATAGATAAGGAAAACATGGTATCTACCCACAGTAGATTTCTACTCAACCATAAAGAAGAACAAAATCATGTCATTTGGAGGAAAATGGATGGATCTCGAGAATATTAAGTGAGATCAACCAGTCTCAGGAAGTCAGGGGTTTTATGTTTTCTCTCATATGTAGAAGCTAGAGAGAAAATAGTAAACAAAGGAGAATTCAGATAAATAGACCAGTAGAATAGCAGAAGAGGATTGGGGGAAAGAGATGTGGAAGGGAGAAAAGGAGGATTGATGAAGGAAACAGTTAAAATAATGCTGTGTCCAGATATGAAGGTATCACGGCCATTCTCACTAACATGTATAGGGAGAGGAGGAAGTGGGGTCAGATCTGGAGGGAAACTCCAAGTGCTGTGTACATTTATGTTTGTATCACTTTGAACCTCACTATGATGTAATTACAATGCACCAATAAAAGTATATTAAAAAAAGAATTACTGCTTTAGGTCGTAGAAGCCACTGAAGATTTAAATGGTGGCTGACTTTAACTTTAATATCAGTGACCTCAGTAGAGTACCATTTCAGTTTATTATTCTTTAAATGAAATAATTTAAAAACTTAGTTACTTACCTCCTCCATCTCTAAGTTCCCATGATCCTCATATAAGTTTTCAGTATCAAATAAAACTCATCTGTTATGCTGTTGCCATGAATACATTTTAAAGACTAGTAGGAAAGGATTATATAAGGACATAAAATAGAAGATGGAACAGAATATGCAAGTTACTATTTGTAGCTTCACATCATTGACTTTCATGATTCTCTGAACCCCTGTGGGCATTTTTAGGCCAAGTAGGAGAAACTATTGAATGAGAGTATGAGAAGTATAGTGCCAGGAATATAATAGGTATACAATGATCTCTAGTGTCCATATCAGTACCTTTCCATTACTATAATGAAATACCTGAGGCTGGGATCTTTATAAATAAAAGAGGCTCATTGTGCTCACAGTTCTCGAGGTTCAAGGGCATGGTGTTGGCACTAGCTCGGCTCAGCTCTGGTAAGTACCTCATGACAGATGTCATCACAATGGCAGGAACATGTGCAGGAAGGAATCGTGGTGAGACAGGAAGCCAGAGCACCCCTGGGATCCATTGAGGACTACAGTAATCCCTTCCAGAGTATTCCCCCATTGACCTAATAACTTCCCACTGGGCCCCACACCTTGAAAGTTCCACCTCCTCCTAACATCACCACACTGGGAACTAAACTTCTGATTCATGGACCTTGGCAGACACACTTAAACCCTATCCACACCAGATCAGCGTCCTATCCTTCCTATTAAACTCTAGCTCTTTTATTGAAATCAGTACCCATCAGATTTTGTGTTAGTGGCTCATTTCACAAATGACTGGAACTCAGAAGAAAGTGAATTATCAGATGTTAGACCCATACAGTGTTCAAATGAGAAGTGAATTTGATGATTCTCTAATACCCTTAATTTCCCACTTCACAGATGGGGACACCAAGGCCCTGCAGAGTTGAGATCATAAAGCTAATAAATGTCAGAAAAGGACCAGATCCAGGTCCTCTAACTCTGAACATTAGATCATTCTTGACTCTCAGGCATGTAGATGACATTTCTGCAGGGTTTTCCTTTTTCCTAGAGTTTTAGTACTACTAAAGTTTCTAACAATCACATCTGAAATATATCCTTCCATAAACTGTCCTCTTTCTCTATTTTTTGAATTAATTAATGGAACCAACATCCATCTGTTGCCTGTGCTAGTCATTTCAGTATCATCCTGCCCCCCCTTCTCTTTCTCTTATATTCATTGTGTCACTCAATCCTGTTGATTTTACTTTGAAAATATCTCTCAAAGCCATCTTTGCTTTGAATTCCCTTTTAAATTTAATCTTGCTTCCTTTTTTTAAAACTCTGGACTATTGAAGTAGCTTTTAAATTGAGTTTTCCCTTCTGCTGTCCATTCTCACTATCTCTGGAGTTTTCTTTGTAAAACTCTAAATGTTGTGTTTAACAGCCTTCAATGGCTTTTCATTCTGTAAAATCTCTCTCCTTTACTGTGGCCATCCTCAATAGGCCTTAATGTCCCTCTTCAACATTTTCTTCTGTACTTCTTATCCTCCTGTTTTCCCCCCAGGCTTTAATGCCACCAGCCCATTCAGGATTTCCAATTTTCTATGCATTGTCCTGGGATGCCCTTTATCATCACAAATTAAGCACAGATCAATGGCCAATACCGTGCATATATGGTAGGTGAGGAAAAGATGAACATCCCTCTACTCTTCATAGTTTTTAATTGGTCTGGACCCCTTTAACAAAAGACAGAATAACAAGAGAAAAATGAGCAGAAGTTTGTAAGTGTTCATACTTCATATATATATATGGGAAATACCCAAAGAAGTGAGCTGACTTAGGCTTAAGTAATATCTTCAACTGAAACATAAAAGGAAAGGTGTTAGGAGCACTACTTATGGGGAAATGCCTAGGAAAAGCACCAAACAACTGGGCAAGATTGACTATGCAGATTCAAGTCAGTGCCTTTTCCTTTGATAAGAGTCTTCAGTGATTTAGAGTCAACCTTCTCTTCTTGGTTCAGAGAAGAACAAAAGATGGAACAGAGCCGGGTGTGGTGGCCCACACTTGTAACACTAGGACTTGGGAGGCTAAGACAGAAGGATCACCCATTCTTAACCAGCCTTAGCAACTTTGTGAGGCCTTCTGCAACTTAGTAAGACCCTATTTCAAAATAAAAATAAAATAGGGCTGGGGGTGTTGTAGCTCAGAGGCAGAATGCCCTGGGTTCAACCTCCAGCACGCACACAAACAGACAAAACAGAAAGTAGGAGCTATTTTTTGTAGCTTCACACTTTTGATTTCCGCTACTCATGTCTTTTCTGGGATCCCTATGAGAGATTTCCTCATGAGTATGTTTCCCTTGCAAAAGGTATCTTCTGCTATTTTCAGAGCTTCTATATCTGTAGTTTCTCAAAACAATCTTCATGCTGAAGAGGGATACTTTGGAGTGAAATATTCTGGTCTCCTACAATTATTTCATTGGGTGGCAGATCCTGGAATGTTATGAATCACTTTCTTTATGAGTTTTTTTTTTTTCTTGGCTGAGATAAACAATCCATCCTCTGCTACCCCTATGGCGCTTTGTTTACAATTCTGTAATAGCCTTGAGTAATATAGTCTGGTATGCATTTGAATTATTAATTTTAAAATGATGGATATTTTATTCAATAGATTGTGAACTTCTTTGAACATTTTTAAAATTTATAATGGACACATAATAATTATACCTATGTATGGGAGTACAAGGGGTTTCTTTTTCTTTTCTTTCTTTCTTTTTTCTTTTTGTAGTACTAGGGATTGAACCCAGGGGCATTCTACCTTCAAGCTACACCCTCCAGTCCTATTTTATTTACTACTTTGAAACAGGGACTTGCTAAGTTGCTGAGTGTCTTGCTAAGTTGCTGAGGCTGACCTCAAACCTGTGATCCTGCTGTCTCAGCCTCTCAAGTACTAGGACTATAGATGTGTACTACCACATCCGGCTCCTACAGTGTGGTTTTGACACGTGTACAAGGTGTACTGATCAAACTAGGGTAATCAGCATATCCATTACCTCAAACATTTGTTATTTCAGCTTGTAAACTCCTTGAGCTCAGCAGTTACATCCTCGACACCGGTGGCAGACTGGATAATGATCCCCCAAAGATGTCTGTGTCCTAACACCTGCAACCTGTGATTATGTTACCAACAAAAAGAAGTTTCATAGATATGATTAAGAATCTTGAGATGGGGCCACTTTCCTAATTATCCTGATGGCCCCTGTGTAATCACACAGATCTCTATGAGAGGGAGGCAGGAGAGTCAGAAGCAAAGGACATGAGATGAGAGAAGCTGGGAAGAAGGAGGTAGTCAACAGAAGCGGAGTTTGGAATGGTGCGCTTCAAAGGCAGCAGAAGGAACTAGTAGAGCCAAGGAGTGCAGAGAGAGGCTAGAAAGACAAGAAAGTGGATTCTGTCTTACAGCCTCCTGCAGGTTGTACAGGACTAACACTTGGTTTTAGCCCAGTGAGACCCATTTCAGATTTCTGACCTCCAAAACTACGAGATAATAAATTTGTGTCATTTTGAGGCCACGGAATTGTGCCAGTTTTCTACAGTAACAATAGAAAGCTAATATAGCATAGGAGAAGGAAAGTATATTTTTCCCCCTCTTAGGTTCATTATGGCTGAGGCCCCTGTTACAAAAGACAAATCAATAAGAGAAAAATATGCAAAATTATTTAATAAATTTTACATGACATGGGAACCTTCCTAAGGAAATGAAGGCTGAAAGAAATGACTGAACTTGAGTATTTATATGCTATGCTTGATCTAGCGTGGATGGTCATGGGGAAATATGATTAGACCAAAAGTGATGTGATCTAATGTTAAGAAAATGGAGGAAACTGAGCAGGGCCTGTTTGTCTAGATTCTATTCTCTGCATGACCCTGTGTCTTCAGAGAGAAGGAGGCTCTTTTCTTCCCAGTATAGAGAAGGCACTGCTCACACAAGAGTCTTATGACCTACTTCAAAGGAAGGTCAGAAAATCCTTGCTGGGTCCGAGGACCTGCTTTTGAGGAAAAGGATGCAGGAAGTCAGAGAGACTACTCTGCTTCTGTTATTTTTCTTAAACTTTTTTTTTCAGGTTAAACTAGTCTGTGTGGCAAGTACCATATTTTAGTGTGTTATGTTTTGAGCCCCATCAGTAGCATTTAACAGACACTGGGTGCAGTTGGACTCAGTATATTTACAGGTTATCCCGAGTAATCAGAACTGACCTGTTTTTCTCTGACAACCAGTGCCCCTTGTAATGACCATGGCTAGTCTTTATTGAGTCTTTTGCTTTGCACCAGTCTCTGTGGTCAGTGCTTTATACATGATCCTCCTAATCACCCTGGCTCAGTACTTTATTATCCTTGCTTGGCAGATGAGGAAGCCGATGCACAGAATAATCTAACAATTTATCCCAAACCACACCACCTGCTAGGTGATGGCTCTAGGACATGGACCTGAGCAGCCTGGCTCCTGAGTCTGTGCCAGCAGCACTCAATCTGCCTATTCATGCCCTCACATCACACATAGAGAATTTATGTGCGCTGTGCCAGTGTGACAAGGTGTGAAGAAAATTGGAAAAGCTAGATTTGAATATTGATGCTTTCTGTAATCAGTTGACTTTGTGGATGTGGGCAAGTCAGCTGGCCTACATCTCTTTGTCTCTCCTTGTTAAATCTTTCTTTCACTGCTTACCTTACAGTGTTAGTATGAGGATGAAATGATAAATCATATGAGAAAGTGCTTTGAGAAATATGAGGCACTACATGTATGCTGTTTGTCTTTATATATTTGGTTTCTTGTATACCTTCCACAGATTCTGCCGTACCTGGCTGATTAACTGTGATGTTTCACTCATTTGGTGAATAGAGGCTTAATAGGACTTGATAAATGCATTTGATAAAAATGTCCTTTTGCCCTGTAGGATATTATTCTTATATTTTGGGTCATTGATACTAAAAATCTGAGAGCTTACAATTTAGTTTCCTACATAAAACTTTATCCCTCCCTTTAAAATGAGCCCTTCTGATTGCACTCTTGAAAGTATTTCTATCTTATAGCCCATGGGAAGGTAGGATTGGAGAAAACTGCAATGATTTCAGCAGCTTTTTCAGTGGGGTTTTAAGTGAGCAGTTAATCTCTTGAGAATGCTAGTCATTTTTGTTGGAAAATCTTGGGCCAGTGATGAGGTGCAAATCCCGGGGAGTCCTGTCTCAAGAAGATCGGGCGTTTAAAAAGAAAGCCAGTGGAAGAGGTTTTATTCTCCTTCACCCTGCCCTGCCCGAGTCTGTAATGTTACTTGCTCCTTTAAGATGCTGTAATTGCTAATTGTCTGCTCTTTGATTTAGAGATTAATTGAGATCATCAGGATGATAGAAGGCTAAGGTTGACCTGACCAGACCTGAGCCGATTGGCAGGTTCTCAAGTTTTTGAAAAATTAATGAGTTTTGGTTGAGATGACATCTGACTTTTTGTAGCATCTTGTTTTGATCTATTGTTTCTTTTGTTTACCTATCAGATATCCCCTCCCATGGCATGGCTGTACAGAGCACAAGTGTTTTTATGCATGTTCAAAGGGAGTCAAGCTAACCTGAATGGTGTAACATCCAGACATAAAATGATACTATGATGGGAATTCTTATGGATACGTTTTGTTCCTCTCTGTGTTAGTCAGCTTTTTGTCACTGTGATAAAAATGCCTGACAAGAACAACGTATAGGAGGAAAAGTTCGTTTTGGCTCATGGTTTCAGAGGTCTCAGTCCATGGTTGGCTGACTTCATTGCTCTGGGCTGAGGTGACGGAGAACATCATGGCAGAGGGAAGTAGAGAGAGTAAGAAAGGAAAGGGCTGAGAGAAGATAAACCTTTCAGGGCATGCCCCTGGTGACCTCCCTCAGCCAGAGCCCACCTGGCTATAGTGCCTCCCAGTAAGTCCATTCAAAGTTTTAATCCACCAGATAGACTAGTCTACTCATGGAGTCCAAGCCATCATAATCTAATCACTATCTAGAAGCTCCACCTCTCAACTTTACTGCATTGGGTACCAGGCTTTCAACACATGCACTTTCTGGGGGACATCTCAGATTCTGTAGGATGGAGTTTTAGACATAGAATTACTCAACAAAATATACTAACTTAATCAGTTAAAACTGAGCCAGGTGTGGTGGTGCATGCCTATATTCCCAGTACTTGGGAGCTGAGACAGAAGGATCACGGCCAGCCTCAGCAACTTAACGAGACCCTGTTTCAAAATAAAGAATAAAATAGGACTGGGTTATAGCTCAGTGGTAGAATGATCCTAGGTTCAATCCCCAGTACCACAAAGATAAATAAATGAATGAATAAATAAATACTGAACAGAACAAGAAAAATGTGATTCCTATTAGTAAGTGGTGTATGAGGATGCCTTCAAATCACCCCTAAATTCTGTGTGTAGACTTAATTTACAAGAGAAATAAAAGTACTTTTCTGTGGTCTGAATATATCACACGAACCCAGTTTCACAGTGTCATTCCTATTTTTTTTATACAGGACATGCGATTCTTAATGAGGAGTCCCTTAATACTCAGCAGGGCAGTGTCTTCTTGTTGGCAAAGGCCTCACTAATATTATTTCATTTAACCCTTACAGTATCCTTGTGAAACAAATAGTTTCATTCTCTTTTTTACAGAACAAGGAACTCAAATAATGAGTAACTTTTTTCTTAGGGCCGCACAACTAATAAGCATGTGTTAGGAGCTGACTCAACATGTTTTCTGACTTCAAGTTCAGAGTTTTAATGGTGTGTCATAACCCACCTTTGGGATTTCTCTAGTTCTCCTGTTTTAATATGCAAATGGATCCAGTTATTGGATTACTATTAGGGTCATTTTATCTAGTGTCTCCCTCATTTTCTTCTCTATGTACTCATCAGAATTCTAAGTATCTAGAGAGTATCTCTCAATGTCTTTTGTTTTTTTGTTATTGTCCCTTCTTCCCCAGAGAAAAAATAAACTAGATGAAACTCTTTCTAATGAGAAAAATTAAATATTAAGGAATAAACTCTTGTTGGGAAGGGTTGGATTTTGAAGAATTATAAACCATTGTAATGTCTAAGATTTTTTTTTCCCCTTGGCATCTTATTTTAATCAGTTTTCCATTACTGTAAACAAAATACTCAAGGCTTGGTCACTTTATTACGAAAAAAGGTAGCACATAGTTCTGGTGGTTCATAGGCATGACATTGTCTCTGTTCTTTGGTATCATCCTCATGGTAGATGGTAGATGACATCACAATGGCAGAAATGCTGGCAAGGGGAAGAGATCACGTCACTAGACAGAAAGCCAGAGCGAGAGGAACAGGGCCATTATTGCTCTTTTTGTAACAATCCTCTTGAGAGAACTCACTCAGTGTCCCAGGGGAACACCCTTAATCACTTCTGAGGGCAGGACCCTCACTAACTGTAATCACTGGGCACTAGGCCCCACCTCTTAAAGGTGTCACCACCTCTCTCATTGCCACACTGGGGACCAAGCCAATACACACATCCAAATTGTATCACCTCCCAGTGACCAATTTGAATCTCCTTGGGAGCTCAAAGATGCTGTTAGTACATCCATTCAGATGGCCCTAACCCTGGTCATCAGGGCAGAGAGGGGAGTTGTTTAACTAATGGTTAGAAGTGGGTATATATTCATATATATAGCTCCTAACACACCAATACACATGATGGGAAATGTATGAAACTGCTATTACTCTTTAGCTGTTAGAAACTTACAAACCAACTCCTTCCAAAGAAGCTATGCTTTAGTGTGAATTACTTACTCATTGTGTGTGTGTTGCACGGGAAGGGGTGGTGGTTTGGACTGGGGATTGAACCCAGGAGCATTCTACCTCAGAGCTATACCCCCAGCTCTATTTTATCTTACTTTTTCTTTGTTTATTTTGAAAGGGGGTCTTGCTAAGTTGTTGAGGTTGATCCCAAACCTATGATTCTCCTGTTTCAGCCTCCCAAGTACTGGATTACAAACATGTGCTACCATGCCCGGCTGAATACCGATTATTTAAATATACATTCTGTGTGATCTAACTACATGGAATATCAAATTTGCTTTTGCTTTCTATATATGGTATAGGTCATATAGATGATAACTTTCCCCTCCACCTGCTGCCTGCCTCTTTATGAGCTTTGTATGGGGCTTTTATCTACTTGTGGTCCCAGCTCTGGGCCAGAGTTTTATATTTATTAGTTTTGGGTTTGTGGCAGTTGCATATGTTTCCATTTATAATTTGAGAGAAATAAATGCTGGTCTGTTCAGAGGCAGGAAACCACTGCATCAGTAGATAAGGACCATTCCATGCTCCGCTTGACTGGCTGCCACCATCTCTGACAGCTCCTGACCCCTGGCAAGGGGAGAATGTTGATGAGCAGAATAAAGAGACCCAGGTAGCTTCTGTTTGTTTTTACATGGGAGCCAGATCTAAGTGATTTGAGAGAATGCCAGATTTTAAAAACACAGCCAAAGAAAAAAGAAGGAGGCTCTCAGGGAGGGGCCAAGGCTGGGGGCGGCTGGCCTACCCCAAAGTGAGAGTTTCACTTTTTTCTATGAATAGAAATTTTAAGATTAACATGCTAATTTTTAAAAATCGAAGTCAAGCACGACTTTATGCCATTTATCAGGGCTCATAGAGTGCTTATTTATAGAAGTCAGAGTAAAAGTAAATGAACCATGAATGCTAACATGCATCTAGCAAATTTAATAATATTTAAAAGTTAAATAAACCAATAGAGCCTACCGATTTTCTCCAGGGTCCCATTATAAGTTTGAACTTTATCTCCTTTTTTTTTCTCTTCATTTTATACAATGTCTTGTGTGGATTCTTTTGATCTTAGCTTTTAGAATACTAGACTGATTTAAAAGCCAGGTTTTAAAAATGCTTTTATTGGTACATTATAGTCTCACATCATAATATAAATCATGCACACAGCCCTTGGTTCCCCCCCTGCCTCCCCATTTCCCCCCTTCCCAATACAGAGTACTGAGATTGACATTGGTATTTTCACATATGTACATACAGTTGATGTTAATATTTCCATTAATGAACCTCAGTCTTCCCTCTCCACTTCCCTTAGACCACCCCCCTGGCTCCAGTGAGGTTTCTCCTCCATGATCTGGAGTCCCTCTGGTATCCCAGTAACTGGCTAATCTCACTTAACATAATGTTCTCCAGGTCCTTCCATTTTCCTGCAAATAGTGTAGTCTTACTCTTAATTTATTACTAATTAGAATTCCATTGTGTGCATTTCCCATAATTTTATAATCCATTTATCTGTTGATGGATACCTAGGTTGTTTCCATAATTTGGCTATTGTGAATTGTGCTGCTATGAACATGGGTATGCACATATTATTGTAGTTCTCTGATTTGGTCCCCTTTGGAAAGACACCCAGGTGTGGTATAGCTGGATCATATGGTGGATCCATTTTCAATTTTCTGAGGAATCTCCAAACTGATCTCCACAGTGGCTGAACTAATTTGCAGTCCCACCAACAGTGTAGAAGAGTTTCTATTTCCCTACTTCCTTGCCAACATAAGAGTGTTTAATTTTAAGTTAAACATCTAGTTAAGGATGGCTTTCTTTCCAACCTGCTGGATAACAGGAAGTTACCCCTTCCCCTAGGTGTTAAGTTTTGAATAGGTTTAATGGAAATTGTATTAGTTATCTTTGCAAAACAAAATACAACAAGCAAAACAAATATTTACTATCTCACATTTTCCGTGAGACATGGCCTAGATGGATCTTCTGCTTCAGCATCTCTTAGAAAGCTGCAATCAGTTGTTACTAGGGCGGAGGGCTCAACTGGGGAAAGATCCCTTTCCAAGCTCAAGTGGTTATTACACGACACAGTTTCTCTGAGGCTTTTGGACTAAGGCTCTCAGTTTCTAGCTGCTTTTAAGGGTACCTTCAATTCCTTGCTACTTGAGCCTTGACAACATTGCAATTTGGTCAGAGCCAGCAGGAGATACAGTCTGCTAGAAAGACATCCTATCACTTTTGCTATATTCTATTGGCTAGAAATTCACCAGACCCTGTACATAAGAGCAGGAGATTTCACAAGAATGTTAGAACCAGATAGGGGAGCACCTTAGAGTTCTATGCCATAGAGCTAAATGACTCCATATGACCTTATGCCAAATACTTTAGGATCTTAGATTCATTGAGAGAAGTGATATTCCTGTTGTCATCATTGTTTCTGAGTTAAACTGCTTTCTGAGGCTTTGCTAGGTAGTGACGAGCACTTTCTGCTCAACCAAGTTCTGCAGTCCTGGGTGAGCACTACATAGGGCAAGACTGTGCTGTACATAAATGCATGTAGAGAACAACCTCCTTGAGGAATCTCATGTAAGAGAAAGAAAGAAAAGGCTCTAGAGCTCTAGAAATCAATGGTAGAATAGATACATTCATCTTTCTCTTCTTGTTTCAAAGCTATATCAGAAGAAAAGAAATACATTCTGATTCTGGAGATATTTCAATTTTTTTTGTCATTAATTCCCTGTTGGGTGCTTCAGTACAAGATACCTAAAAGGGCTATTTATTTTGCAATGGCAGGCATTGTGAATACCAATAGAGTCATGCACCATGTACCAGCATTTCAGTCAATGACAGACAGCATACATGGCAGTGATCCCATAAAATCATATTGTATAATGATACCTTAGCTGTGTTAGTTTGTGTACCTGCACTGTTTGATGTTCTAACAATAATAGTCACCTAATGATGCATTTCTTAGGACACATTCTTGAGTCTAAGCTGTGCATGACTGTTTAAGAAAGACACCATCTCTCCCCTAAGGAACTTACAGGTTTTTTGAATAGATATGATATGGAAATGGACAGTTACCAAATGTCATCAAAAGGCCTGTGAAAAAGCTTTGCGAAAGGTATGTAGGAGCACAGGAGGGTAAACTGAAGCCCAAATTACAGGTGGTGGCTATGAGATGACATTCAAGGAGGACTTTGAACTGATGACTTTGAGTTGTTAAGTCTGTGGAAACAAGAGGACACTTCTCCGTTGGCTTTTACATCAATGGCAAAGGCATGAGTGTGAAGAGGAGGAAAAACGATTAAATGGCAATTGTAGAGAATATACCTAAAATAGGGTATAATCAATGAGTGAGAGTCTTAGAAAATAGAGAGAGCTTCAGTAGACAGGAAGGTGGCCATTAACTCTTGTCAACACACATGGAAAAGAGCATAAATCTCTAATCTGGGTGGTGACAGGAAGAGGGTGGACTACTAATAAGTTAAGTCTATGTTCTGGTACCAGGAATTATCAACATCTACAAAATCCCAGGTCTTCTCTTGTTCCTTAAATATATTATATATATGCTGAGAGGAGCAGCTTGAACATCTTTGCCCTTAAAAGAACTTGGTATTTCACAGGCTTTGGGATTGGCATGATGACCATCACCCAGGACTTCTTATAGGAGTTCAGTTAGGCCCAGGGTTCTTATCCAATGTGAATGTCTCTTCATATTTGCTGTGGTCTGAATATGTCCCCCAAAATTCATATATTGAAACTTAATTACCAGTGTCATAATATTAAGAGGTGGCACCAGTAGGAGATG
The DNA here is from genome assembly GCA_004027655.1 of Graphiurus murinus. Lineage (NCBI taxonomy): Eukaryota > Metazoa > Chordata > Mammalia > Rodentia > Gliridae > Graphiurus > Graphiurus murinus. The sequence continues at coordinate 32,181 of PVLC010006288.1, read as the reverse complement.
ATTAAGTTGATGGACTTAATGACCTTATACAAGAAGTGCAAGGGACTGGTTCATCTTTTTTTGCCTTTCTGTTCCTTTTCCTTTCCACCCATTCCACCACATGAGGATGCAGTGACAAGGCACCATCGTGGAAGCAGAGAACAGCCCTCACTTGCTGGCACCTTGATCTTGGGTGGCCCAACCTCGGGAACTGCAAGCAACACGTTTACATGGTTTATAAATAACCAGTGGTATTTAGATGCAGAAACACAAATAGACTAGGACAGTTCTTAAGCAAGCCCAGGAGCATCCTGTGAGGAGAAAACATGAAAATGTGAGTGTAACTAATGAAAACATGGGTCAAGGCAACCTTCATAGCAATTGACAAGTTAGAAAACTTAGCCTGTCTTTCTCATGTCTCCTCATCATGGTTTTCCCTCTCACTGAAGCTGACTCTTGGCTGCATGAGAATTGTGCAGGGTTGGGACCCTGTCTTAGGTGGACTTTTTCCCAGCCTCTGTAACAGTCACTGGAAAGGAGAAAACATAGATGAGGATGCCTGGCCTTGGCCAGACTCATCCTCCCACCTACCAGAGGATTGGGAAGGCTTTCCTTCTGGCATCTTCAGACAGGGTAAGTAAGATTTATCATTATAGAGTTCAAGAGAAATGTAAGTATAGTAAGGAAGAGAAAGTAGACTATGTCATTTAATACTCTAAAGGAATATTTTTTCTCCTCCAGGAAATTATCTGCTTCAGTTAATAAAAAAGAGTTTTCATGAGAGTTATTTTATCCAAATTAATTTATTATCTCCTGCTCCATCCCCCCACACCCAACACTTCAAATTGAAAGAACAGTTTTGTTTTTCTCTGTTATATTTAGAAAGCAAAACCTCTGATGTGTGGGATTCCTCTATGGTAGCAGTTACCAATGTTTTTTGTGTGCTTTGCATGTGTCAAGAATCCTGCCATCGAAACCCATGCCTGGCACTTAGAAGGTGTCAGGAGGCATGGGTTGGCTGACACAATGAACAGATGTCTCACTGTGGTGCCAAAGGGTGCTGAGGGCAGGACCTTCTAGGAGAGATGCTTCTAAAAGTTGCTGAAGTGACCCAAATACCAGTGGATCCTAAGTTTAGGTCTAAAATTTTTCTTGTCTATCTCAGAGAGGAGTGCTGGATCATGGGAGCATAAGTAAGTTTCCTAGACCTCATCAATGGAGGCTTAAAGAGTTCCACCCCCTGGGGAGAGGAGTCTTTGGACTTAAGGTAACAGATGACCTCATGAGAGGCTGAGCACTCCAGGGGCTTGGCTTCCCTGGGCTGATTATTAGAATAGGCCCTTGTTCCAGGTAGAATGAAAATTAGGGATTATGCCTTGGAAACAGAGATTTGATAGCCTTCCTCTTGGGTGCAGTTACACAGTGAGTCAACAGATGAGGCTTTATGGGCTTAAGACTGTCATACCTAGTCCATCCTCATCACCGTCATAAAAAATTATTATTATTATTATTATTATTATTATTATTATTATTATTATTATTATTTTAGTACTGGGAATTGAACCCGGGGGCATTCTACCTTAGAGCTACACCCCTAGCCCTATTTTTTTTTTCAAGCAGGTCTCACTAAGTTGCAGGGGGCCTTGCTATGTTGCTGAGGCTGGCCTCAAACCTGCGATCTTCCTGTCTCAGCCTCCCATGTACCAGGATTGCAGGCATGAGCCACCATGCCCTGCCCACCCTCATTGTTTTTTTAAATATGTAATGCGACTCCCCTATGGTGACTATAACTGTATACTTTGTTCATGATATCATGAGTACTTTCAAGTTTCTGTTTTAATCAAATAATTCTCTAGTAGATTCTCCTAACAGATTAGTTACCTAGATTCCACTCAGCCTATGAGTGGAAGTCATAGTCCCTGTGTCATCTTAAATACTGAGAGACAAACCATAGGTACAACTTAATCTGGAGTGCTATGTATATTTCATTCTCACTGTTAATTAACAAAGTGTTTTGGGAGTTGAGACACTAGAAGACAACATCTGACTTGAGGTGACTCTAGGATGTCCCTGTCTTAAAGCTCATATAATCATTAACTTATGGGAGAATTTGAAGGGTTTGGTTTACTTAAAACAAACGAACAAACAGTCCATCTCTATGAGCTAATTTATATTGTGGTCAAGAACAGAAAAAAACAAATTTGTTGTAATAGTGGGCCCAATAGAAAGGTAGAGATGTGGAAGGGCACGAGCTTTCTAGAATGCTGGGAGTACCTATGTATTGCTCTGGGTGGGTGTTACCTAGAGGGTATCTTCATCCCTTTGTGTTGCTATAACAGAGTATCACAGACTGGATAACTTATAATGGCAAAAATGTTGGCTTATAGTTTTTGAATCTGGTTAGTCCAAACTGAAGGGGCTGCCATCTGGTGAAAACCTTCTTATTGTATCATCCCATAGTAGAAAGAAAGGCAAAGAAAGGGTGGGAGAGAGACAAAGGGTGCTAGACTTGTCCTTTTATAAGGAACCTATTCCTATGATAATGAACTTTCTCCCACAATTGCTGTACTAATCCATTTATGAGGAGAGACTTTTCATGGCTAAATAATTTCTTAAACGCCCTACCTTTTTAATGCCATTATAATGGCTATTAAATTTTAAAATATGCCAGGTGCAATGGCACACACCTGTAACTCCAGTACTTTGGAGGCTGAGACAGGTGGAGTATAGGTTCAAGGCCAGCATAAGATAACCTAGCAAGACCCTGTTTCAAAATAAAATAAAATAAAATAAAAATAAAATAGGGCTGGGGGTGTATCTCAGAGGTAGAGCTCCTCTGAAATCAATCCTCAGTACCCCCCCCCACACACACACACACAAATTTTCAACATGAATTTGGGAAGGGATAAATATTTGAACCATAGCAAGGGACATATAAATGTAAAAATTTATAAAGCTTTACATTAGTGAAAAGGGACAACAACAAAATATCTCTTTTAAGAGTTTAAACCGTCATTTTCCAAGATTTGTGGCTTTGGAGAGCCTTTGGAAACTTTTAAGGTCAGTAAAACTTTAAACCTTTGAAGAGTTTTAGGTCACTTAAGAAGTTACACAATCAGATTTGTGCTGTGAGGAGTGACTGCCTCTCTCTCTCTTTCTCCTCCCCTCCCCTGTTGGTGAAAAAGGATGACAATGGCTTGAGGTGAATGTAGTAGTCCAACAAGAGACAGGCCAGTCTTGTATTAGAGCAACGGGAGACTGACACAGGTTGTGGCAGAATGAGAGGGGTGGGGGGAAGGAGGCATCGAGAAACTCCCAGGAATCTGATGACAGAAGTGTTATGGGTGGAAAAGTGGTTGACTAGAGATACAGACTTCTGCTGGAGACAAGTTTTGATGCCTGTGAGCCACCCTTAGAGAGGGCATGTAGGTAATTAATGAGTCTGGAGTCAGAAAATAGGTCTGGGCTGAACTTGTAAAATTGGGAGTTACTGGCTTGGTGTTTAAAGCCATAAGAATATATGAGGTCACTTTAGAAGAGAGCATGGAGTTGGAAGGAAAGGGGTTCCAGAACTGTACCCTGAGGAATTGCCACATGTAGAGGTCAGGCAGGGGAGCAGTTGGAAAAGGAGTCTGAAAAAGAGTGCAAGAGAGGCTGAAAGACAGCACAGAGGCTGTGCTGCCTGGCATTCCAGGGGAGAAAGAAAGTTGCAAGAAGTGGAAATGGTCAGCTATAGTGAACATCACTAAGTCAAGTAAGTTAAGGGCTGAAATCTGGATGGGATGTAACAGCACGGAAGCCATCAGCTACCTTAGCAAGACCGTTTGGTGGAGGTGTGGTGGAGACCACGTGGAGGAAAGCAAAGACCTATTTCTTTTTTTCTTCCTTGTGGGATTCTTTTATTGCTTTAGCCATGTAGTCAAAACATCAATCTTTATGTTATATTTAATTGTGTAACATTTAAATTGAGGTTGAATTCCACATGCAGTGTAAATTGGATTAATTTAAGTCCCTATTTCTTGACCTGTTTTAGTGAGAGAAACTGAATTTAGAAAATACTATTGAAATTGTTTTTGAGTTCATATATTCACTCAGTAGGACTTTTAAAGGGGTCATTTCATGGGCCATTCATGTCCCCATATAGAAATGGACTCTATGATATCAGATTCATGTGGCCTTAAAGGGTGAAGTATTAAGTGAACTTCTTGGGAAGCTTAGAATTTCATAGCTGAGATTGAGGCTAACTGTCCCCCTAGGTTAAATGACTAGCATCTTTTCTTAAACCTATTACAGAGAACCCAATAATGGAAAGAAACCAGAGCAGGAGTGTTCGTGTCATGCTATTTCCTAAGTCAAACATACTGTTTGGTGACTTAAATAAAGAAATTGATAAAGGGAAAGAAAAAGAAGAAAGAAATCTCAAAATTTGCTCAGATCTTTAGTTTGGAAAGTGCTTTGTGACTACCATGTGCCTTATGGCTTTTGCCAATAAATATTCAATGTTAGTTCAATGTTTGATCAACACCAAAAAATAGAGAGTAGATATGTGACTTTCTTACATCCTGTGTTACAGGGCCATCTGGCCCTGGGTCCTGAGTGTCCTGAGACCCTGGAAATGATGGCGGCAATTTGAGTATTACCTAGGTAGAGCTCAGCAAGTGGTGGTGCCCAGGTGATATGAAATGTTGAATAATGTCACACAGAAGGAAAAATCCATCCCTGACAATCTCTTTTCTCTCATTTTCTTTCTGATTCTCAGGCTCTTAAGAGAAATGGAATTTCTTGTTGCACTTAGGAGGCTCTGCTGAGAATTGGAAAGTCAAGTCCCTTTACACTGGTGTCAAAGGGGGAGCACTGATGCCCTGATTAATCAGAAACTAGCACATATTAGGCTTTTACTATAGGAGGTTAATACTTTTAGAATGAAATTTGATCTTCAGCATAGTCATACTTATAAAAATTATATTGTAATAAAATTAAGAGAAAAATAGATTTTTAAAATATAAGGAAATGTGCTAGGATGACCAGGGGAGAAAGTAGTTCAGGAAAGCACCTCACTCCCACAAATTGCTGGTCTTGGGAGTAAGCTAGGGTTTCAGGGGAGACAGGAGGTTCAGTTTAGTCCAAGTGAATATGAGTCTTCAAGGGCCTGGAGAGACTTGGGGGAGTGCCCATGACTCATCAGACCTCAGGCTTTACCTTGGGTTCAGATCACAGGGACTTTGCACATCTTCCTTAGATGGAGATGGAGTTTGAGTGGATTTATTTTGGAGGTGGCCAAAGCAGAGCTTACCTTGCTTTCTTGAGGATTTTTCTTCAGCTCAGAAGGACCCCATACATAAGTGCAGGTGTGTATGTGGGTGGTCCTGTGATTTTTGACATGCAATTGATACCACACTACATTGATCTGGATCTTGGAAAGGGTGAGTCCTGAAGCTGTTAGAGGTAGATGTGGGGAGAAACTTGAGGGAAAGGTTTCTTTTCCTCTAAAAGTTGGTTGATGGTAATAACAGTATCTGCTGGTTATTGATCAATCATGTGCAAAAAAAATGTGGTCCTGCTTTCTGTGTTGGCATGATAAAAATAAAGCCCAGAAAATTCCTTTGCATTTTTTGACCCCAGAATCCAAATGGTGTAAAAGAAGATTTAGAAAGTATCTTTTTTGAATAGAGTGAGGAAAGTGTTTGGCGTTTTTCTGACATGAGCTCCTTATGCACTCATCCCCCACCCCATCTTTGTACTGTACTTTCTTGTGAGGCATTGCTATAACTGATCCCAAGACATTTGCAATTTCTTTCCAAGCACTAGAAAGGGACCATGTTTGTGTTGTTATTGCTGTCTATTGTTATTCAATTACTATCACTGTACAGAGTTGAGGAACCCAGCTTGAGAGGTGGAAGGGGTGCCTCCAACAAGACAGTGTGGTGGGATTGAAGGGAAACCGAGGACTGAGAAACAGGGAGTGTTCCACAGGATATGACTAGCGAGAACAATGTCATAAATACACAAAGCACACGGAATTGGGCGTCTAGTTCCAAAAACGCTACCACTGCAAAATTACAATAGCAACATTTTCTTAGTACGTGAGCCAAGTGTTATTTTAGCCCGAGAGGAGGCAGCTGAACTCGAGATAGTGAATGCACCTAAACAAATGTGTCCTGGGATGGAGCTGCAAAAACACAAAAGGGCTGCACGCTGGCATGGAAACTGCCTCCGAGCTCAAACAACAGAGGCTGAAGGTGAGCAGTGTCAGCCTGGCTGTGCAGCTTACTTTGGGTATGTTTTGAAGGCCCTGGGAAAACAGCTCTGCAGATACATTCTCCAGATTTGCAGTACAAAACAGGCACAAAAGAAGTAGCTCCCTCTGACTTGGCAATATCTTTCTGGCTGTGAACTTGCAGTCTGCATGTCTGTCTGTATGCCCTACATTTTATCTGAACATTGTTGAAATAAGTAGAGGCAGTGGTTCCTCACCTGCTCCACACCCACCCAGCACTCTTTGTTCTATTGCCTTCTCAACTTTGCTCAGCATGTGAGGCCCTTTTGGTCTGGAAAAACCACACTGGTTGGGTGTTCTAGAGGAGGGATTAAAGATCATGGGCATGAGTCAGATAAACCTAAACCCTCATCTGTAAGTGATACTAATAATAACTCCTTGGCAGTGTTGTTGTAAGAATTAAGTGCAATTAATTGGGTTACTATAATGTAATGTAAAATGGATTGTTATTACTAGATGTCGTACATATGTAAGCAATCTAATAATATGTCACTGGTGCTCCCCACGTCCTCACTTCTGCTGGCTTATATGGAGCATCTCACTTGGGATGTGCAACTTAATCCAAGGCCACATAGCACAGAAACAGGAGAACTGAGATGTGAGAGCCTTAAAATTAACATCAGAGTCCAGGTGTAACCATTGTTACTATCCTGTTTTAAAATCTGACTTTGGTAGTAGCAATACTGACTAAATTCATTTAGTTAAATGTAGTGCAGTCAAAGTGTGTGTGTGTTCTTCTCTCTTAGGTCATATAACCATCCACACCACAGTTCCCAAACTCTGCACCTTTTTATTTCCTTTTTCACCTAGGTGAGAGGAGATGGCATGAAATCAGACCTCTGTTGTACATGATCATGCATATATGAGGCTTCTCACTACAGGATTCTGCAGTCTTGACAGTCTTAGACCACGCTGCTGGGAAAATTGATGGCCCCTGCTTTAGAACTTTGTCTAACAAGAAAGATGAAGAGTCAGTCTATTCTACTTTGAATTAGCCCAGTGGATTGTTTTTTTCCCCTGTGGTGAAATAGATTCTTTGCCCCCTTCCTTCCCGTCTTCATTTTTTTTTTAACATGCTGAATAATGTGGTTTCTCAGGCCTGTTGGCAGGTTTTGGTGCAAGGAGACTTTGCAGGAACCTGCCTACTTTGCTTAATGACTTGAGAGACCACAATTGCTGAGCAAGTCCTGGGTTGAAGTGGGCACCATGCAGGAGAGCTACTCATTAGTCCTGAGGGCTGCTGCAGGAGACAAGATTCCATTCCTAGATGCAGGCTCTAACCTGGGTGACTCAGTGACGCTCCCAGGCCCAGGAGAAGTGCAAGCATAGAAAAGCAAAGTTCAGGAATGGTGTGACGGCTCCTCTGACCCCCCTAGTCTTCAGGTCATCGTCTTTGCTTGTTGCCTTTGTCATTATTCGTGCCCTGGGATCCCTTTTGGCCTCATATCTGTTTATCACACCCACACTATCTCCCATGAGGGTCTGGGAATCCATGGATGAGACAGATGCACTTCACAGCCACATTTCTTTGCTTCTTTTTTCTATGCACCCCTAAAGCTGCAGATGCCTACTCTCCTAGCTGTATCTAATTCAAGCCCAAATCAAAGAAGCATATATGTCCTACCATTTCACTTTAATTCTCTTGTTTGTAAATAATTTTGCAACAATATTTTACATTATTCTAATATTCCTTAATTTATTAGCAAATACATTTTGAATGCCCATTATGAGCAAGGCGTGATTTTGATTAGTGGTTATTTTCTTTTACACAGATTTTTTTTATAGTACTGGGGATTGATTCCAGAGACATTCTACCTCTGACCTACACCCCCAGCCCTTTTTATTTTTTATTTGAAACAGTGTCTTGCTGAATTGCTGAGGGTCTCACTAAGTTGCTGCATCGAACCTGCAATCCTCCTGCCTCAGCTTCCCAAGTACTAGGATTACAGGCATGCACCACCATGCCCGGCTTGCACAGATGTTTTAATTGTGAGTTTGCAGACATTGAAAGGGGAGTCTGCACTCAGCGATTGACCCTATATTGAATGGACCTTGGTTAAGCCCCTCCCATGCCATAGGCCCTTAGCTCAACCTACAGTTGTCACCTTTAGCTGAGGTCTGCATCCTCAGTCATTCTCTTCCTCCATTTCTGGGACACTTTTCATCCATCTTTGTATTGCTGGTTTTTCTTATCCTGTCTTACTGCCCCATCCAGGAATCTCCTGCCAACATCCCTCTTTTCTCCAGAGTGTTTAGACAAAGATCTGGACTAGAATACAGAAACAGAAAAAGTACTGGTTGTGTGATTAACTGCTATTTGATGGAGAGAGCTTCTGTTTGAGGACTTTGAGAACTAGCAAGTACTTAATGATCCTGTGGACTATTTAAAGGGGACATTCATTATCTGAATTGGCCGAAACCCACTCTCTAAGGAATTCTTTGGGCTCTTCTAAGCCAAAGTCTGTGTTGATGTGAGCAGCTGAAGGGGAGTACATCTGTGGTATGGGGGTTCCCTCAACTCCACGACAGCAGGAGGCTGAGGCTGATTTTGGAATTGGATGAGCAGTTGTAAGTTGAAAATATGGAGGATTCAGGCCTGAGAGGAGGATGAAGGTAGATGAAGCAGAGACTGCTCAGAGACTGTCAAGATCTGCTCATCAACTCCTGCCTTGAGCCTTTATGTACAAAACTGGCAAGCCACTGTTTAATGGTTACATTTCCAGAGTTTTTCAAAGCTTACCAAAGGATACCTAATGTCTGGGACATAGTAGAATCATTTAAAAATAAATATATGGGGAAAAAAACAACCTTCTGGATTGGCCTGCGTTAGATTCAACCAAAATTAGCAGTGAGGCAATTTATTCTCATGATCATCATTGAACCTATATGTTCCTATGGTCTGTGTATTTGTTTCTGGAGTAGCTGGGGCCTGCAAGGAGCCCTGTCCTGGCTTAGCTCTGTCCTGTGTCACCTGTGCTCCTTCAGATACGCTGTGGCCACTTAGGATCTGTTATTTCTTGTAGAAAACAGGAAAGCTTTCTTCTTACCTATTTCTGAGTAAGCCAATCGACTAAATAACTGAAATCCTTTATAGTTAATAGCTATGATTCTGTGATTCAATTCATTTATTCAGCAAATAGTTACCAAGCATAACTTACTAAGTGCCAGGCTTTGATCTAAGTGCTAGATATGGAGCAGTGGGCAGACAGACAGAGTCTCTATGCCTAAGAAACTTACATCTGCAGTGGGGGCTGGGGGGCATAGACAGTAAGAGAAATAATTTGATAAATGATATTATAGACCAGAGCTAAAAAGTACTGTGGAAAACTCCATAGAGATAGAGCAGGGGAGGAGGAAACCCTCATACTTAAGGAGGTCAGGGAAGGCTTCACAGAGAAGATGACTTTGAATAGACACAGGATGGACATGAGGAAGCAAGCCCTCTGAATTGCTTGGGAAGGGGGGATTTCTGACAGAAAAAAGAGGAGTGCAAATGCCCCAAGGCAGGAGCTTATTGGCAGATTTGAGAAATAGCAAGTGGAGGAGTGATCCAATGAGTGAGAGAGGAGATGCAGTAAGAAAGGGAGCAGGGGCTTGAATATGTAGTGTCTTGGAGGCCTTTCTAATACTTCTTGATTTTATTCTGAGAAAAAGGCACAGGAGGGTTCTAAGTGAAGGGAGGCATTAAATGATTTACCACTTAAAAAGAATTACCCTGCAAAGAGATTGTAGAGGGGAAGGATGGAAGCAAAGAGCCCAGGTGGGAGAGTATTACAATATTCCAGATAGGAATTGATGGTGGCAGTGAAGTGGTAAGATGTGATCAGATTCTGGATATATTTTGAAAATTTTCAGATGAAGAAGGTGTACATGTGAGACAAACAGTGGAGTCAAGGATATTCCCAGTGTTTCAGCTGGAATAACCAGAACGATGGAGTTGCCATTAACTCAGGAAGGATAAAGATACCTTGTCAAGGCAACAGGTGTTTGAAGATGGATCAGTTCCTCTGTGTTGGGCATTTTAAGTTTTCTCTGTGCATCAGACTCCCCGGGAGGAATTGTTGAGTAGACAGTTGGATATAGAAGTATGCAACTTAATGAAGAGATCTGGGAGACAAATATATAGTGTAGTTGAGAGTCACAAGCATATAGATGCTACTTAAAGCCATCAGCCTGGATGATATCACCAAATCATGAGTGAGAAAGAAGGTATTTTAATCACTTTTCCATTGCTATAGCAAAATACCCTAGGCTAGATAACTTATAAAGAAAAGAGGTTTATTTAGCTCATGGTATTAGAGGCTGAAAGTTCAAATAGCATGGTTCCAGCCCTGGTGAGGGCCTCCTTGGCTGTATCACAGTAAAAGGGACATATCTCATGGCTGGGCAGGAAGGCAGAGAGTGGAGGAGCCAACCTTGCTCTTTTATTGCAACTCACTCTGAAGAGAATGAACTCAGGTTCCTAGGAGAATTAACTAAATCTTTTCTGAGGGGAGCACCTACAGTGGCTTTCTGCTAGTTCTACATCTTCCAACAATGGACCCCTAGAGTACTCACTCAAATCGTATTCAACCGGGGCAGGAGATACAGAATGAAGAAGGTTAAGGACTGGAATTTTGCATACTCAGTATTATAGGTCTGAGGCATAAGGAGGAAACAGCAAAAGAAAGTGAGAAAAAGCAACTATTGGAAAAGAAGGAAAGCCACTTTAGAGAAGTGTCCCCGAAGCCACAAGAAGGAAAGAGTGGGAGAAGATGCCAACAGCTGTGTGAAATGCCTCGGATGGGTCAAGTCAGATGAAAATCGAGAACTGACCATTGGATTCAGCATCCAGGAGGTCGTCAGTGGCCGAGATGAGAGCTGTGTGAGTGAAATGGTAGGGCAATGGCATTTTGGAGGGAGTTTAAAACAGAACGGAAGCCTGGCGGGTGGCTGAGACAGAAGGATAGCAGGTTTATGGCCAGGCGCAGCAAATTAGTGAGGCCCTCCATTACTTAATGAGAACCTGTTTCAAAATAAAATAGGGCTGGGGGTGTAGCTCAGAGGCAGAATGCCCTTGCATTCAATCACCAGTAGTACACAAATATACACGCACAAAACAAAAAACAATGAAATGAAAGGGACTGGAGATAAGAATAAAGACCCTTGAAGAGTTCTACAAAAAAAAAAAAAAAAGAAAGGAAGGAAGGAAGAAAAATAGAAAGGAAAATAGAAAGATAAAGAAAGAAAAAAGAAATAGGCTGGTACCTTGTAGGGAAATTTCAGTCAAGAGAACTCTGCCTTTTGTTCTTTGGTTTGATTTTTGTTTGTAGATGAGCAAAACAATAGTTTATTGGTTTGCTGCTGGTACTGATCTAGTGGAGAGTTAAAATTAAAATTAATGGTGTTAAGAGCAGAATTGTTGTAGTGTTGTGTTGAGTAGGTAGAAGGGGATGGTTCCTGATTTTAGGAGAGGGATAGTACCGTTTGTCTAAGAGGAGGTAGAATGTATGAACTAGATGTAGTGAGAGGGCATGGAAGTTCTTTTCTATTTCCTCATATTTCTCAGTGAAGTCAAAGCAGGTCACCAACAGAGAACGCTGCTCTGGGAGAGAGTTTGAGGGGAAAAGAAAAGAAAGATACAGTATTGTCATCCAGGAGAATATGAATACAAACGGGCTAATGTCTAACACTGCGACTAATTTCTAGTGGTGGTGGTTTTCCTTATCCTGCACTTGTTAGTCCTGTTCCAATCACCAAGTGCTTCCTCATTTTCTGACTATCCCACACCTTTGGGAGGTAACAGAGAGAGTGGATATTCTCAAAGCACACAGCATGAAGTCAACGTGTGGACCTCAAATCCTGGTTTCCTGAGTACTTTTACTCTATTAATATTCTCTTTCTAAACGACTCTTAATTATTGAAGATTTCCAGGTCTGAAAGTACTTGCAGGATTTCTATTTCCCTTCTGTATTTTATTACTCTGAATGGTCCTAGAGAGAAAATATCAGATTAAGTATTCTTTGCCCATTACTATTAAGTGCTCAGTTTCATCATTTTTCAGTTATAGTCCAGTACATAGCAAGTTTAATGGTGAGAAAATCCTTGCAGAGCTTAAAAATGAAATCTGCTTAATAGGAAAAACATAGCCCTGTTAATGGAAGTCCTGGTGACTTTCCAGACCATAAATACATTTTTAGAAATACTTCAGTTAACGTGAAGAGTTATAATTTCCTTAAGTGCAAAGTATTATTATAATTAGGGACGAGGTGTATGGAATTACTCTTCTTACTTTATAGTCACATCTCATATGATGTTAATTGTGCCACATGCATAAGTGGTCTTGGGTTAAAATATCTCTCATTTCCCCTTGGGTATGATTAGAATTTTCAAGGTGGGATTGATTATTTCCCTATTGTATTAGAAGTGGTTTAATCAATTTAAAGTGTGACATCTTCTCCTTGAAATGGTGACTCAAACTCCAGCATACTCCAACTTCTGGATATTCATGCCTTTCTATTCACCTTCATTTATATCTGATTCTGTGGCCTTAAATCATGTTTGTGAAGCTCACATCGACGACGTCAGTCAGCACTGCAGCTTGGTATTGCTGTCTATGCCATAAATCACTGGGGTTTCTAAATCTTTCAACAGCTTGATTCAAATCTTATATAAGATTTAGTTAGATTTAGTGTTGGAGCAACTTAAATGTGCACAAATTTTGTTTATAGATAAGAATGAAGGGACTTGAAGTAATTTCAGAGTTTCTATAAAAGTAGTGGATTCTCAAGTTAATAGCCTGTTATAATTCTGTTAATTCATTAACTTACCAGAAACTTAAGAAAATATTGTGGACTGTCCTCCCCTATAATTCTTTAAGATAGATTAGCTTTTCTTATAGTGTTACTAACATCACATATGGTTTTTCCTAGATTCAAAGCAATTGTTTATTTATTTATTTATTTATTTATTTATTTATTTATTTATTTATTTTTGTGGCACTGGAGATTGAACCTAGGGGCATTCTACCTCTGAGCTATACCCCTAACCCTTTTTATTTTTATTTTGAAACAGGTTCTCACTAAGTTGTTGCTGAGACTGGCCTTCAATCTGTGATCCTCCTGTCTCAGCCTCCCAAGTACCGGGATTACAAGTATGTGCCACCATGCCTAGCTTAGAATAGCTTTTCTTAGAGTGTTACTATATCACATGTGGTTTTGCCTGGATATTAGGTAATATATTTTGACTAGAATATTTGATGATTTCTTGAATAACCTCCAAAGAGAATGTTAAGAATACAACTTTGAATTTCAGTAGCTGGTTTATAAAGAAAATATTTCCAGGCTGGGATGTAGCTCAGTGGCAAAGCACTTGTCTCATATGCAAAATGCCCTTGGTTCAATTCCCAGTACCAAAATAAATAAGGTGTGTGTGTGGGGGGGGTGGTAGGATATTTCCATAAGTGCTTTACGTAATAAGGAAAATATTCCAACAGGTATTTTTTTTGGTAAGATGTATAACATAAGATTTATCATTTTAACCATTTTAAAGTGTGTTTTTTCAATGGTATTAGTTAAATTCAAAATATCCTCAACCATTACCACTGTTTTCAAAACCTTTTCATTACTCCAAGTCCAATACGTGCTTTTTTTTTTTTTTTTTTTTTTTTTTTTTTTTTTTTTTTTTTTTTTTTTTTTTTTTTTTAGATACTGGAGATGGGACCCAGAGGCATTCTACCTCCAAATTATACCCCCAACCCAATTTTATTTCTTATGAAACAGGGTCTCACTAAGTTGCAGAGGGCCTTGCTAAGTTGCCAAGGCTGGCTTCGAACTTGTGATATTCCTGTCTTAGCCTCCCAAGTACTGGAATTACAAACATAGGTTACCACTCCTGGCTCAATAAGTGCTTTTTAAGTGAAAGGAAAATATGAAGAGTTCCCTGTACCACTTGGCTCACCTTGAATGATGCCTTGGGTTTTAATAGGTCAGTAAATAGGTTTGGAGTTAAAAAAACATATTCAGTGTGAGTGTTCATTTTGTAATATACTCATTTCTTACTAGGCTGAACTCAACCACATCTTTGGACTCATTGATTATTGTTAGAATTTGATTTTTCAGCTAAGGTGATTGCTTTCATGAGTCTTCTCTTAATCCTTTTATCAAAGTACCACAAAATTAAACTTGGCATCTGTTAGTTTCAGATCAAAGAGCATTGACAATCATGTGTGTTGCCACATGTGCAGTCCAAAGATTAAAGCTGGTTCAGTTTAAAGAGACTCCAAAGAACAGATGACTAAAAGAAACAGTACCATGAACTAGAATGAGACAAACTTTTATCTTACTAAGTCATTGTGGGTCAACACCTTCCAGGAACTGTGTAAGAACCATAGAAAGCAACCAGTAGAGTAAATTATAATGAACTGAGTTGAATTGAAAAGTTTGTAACTTTTCAATTTAAATCAATGATGCATTTGCTTTTAGATGACAGTGGTGATGATTTCCTAGTAACTGATGATAATGTATCAGTAAATGATACAATGGAGTTTCCCCAGGTGTGATATATTTACTATGACTCTACCCCTTTTTCCACCTTTAAAATGCATATTTGAATTTAAGGATCTCACTCAAGTGTAGTTTCTTTCATAACGCCTTCCTCAATCCCATAGACAGTCATTGAATCTTCCTATATGGTCGAATAATACTCTACAGAAAACCCCCATATCACAGCAATTGGCTCATTAAATACTCATATTTTCTACACTATAACTTCTCAAGGATAAGGACTATATCTTATTTCTGCTTGTATTCCTAACATAGTTCCTGGCACGCAGTAGAAACCCATTAAATATTTGTTGACTGACTGAATAAACTCATCCACTTAAGCACCCATACTGGAGTTTTCATTTTTTGGCAGTATTTCAATTATAAGATATTCATATTTTATTTACTAAGACAATCAGCAAAAGCATACAGAAGCCAATTTTATATGTTGAGGTA
Organism: Graphiurus murinus; assembly: GCA_004027655.1. Classification (NCBI taxonomy): domain Eukaryota; kingdom Metazoa; phylum Chordata; class Mammalia; order Rodentia; family Gliridae; genus Graphiurus; species Graphiurus murinus. The sequence continues at coordinate 16,947 of PVLC010006288.1, read as the reverse complement.
GCAGACATTTCCATTTGTGACATTACCTGGAGGCAAAGTATTCTGATGATGAACTCCTGGGCGTTTTTCAGTGACCTTCTCAAACTCAAGATAGCATTCCCAATAAAAAATTCCTGGACACCTGTGTTTATGTGTTCTAGTAATTGAGAAGACACTGCTGGAGACATGTCTCCTTTAAGTCCTCTATGTTAGAGCATGAAACTTTTGCCACCTGCTTTGTTCCTGGGCAGAGGTCTTCTGGTGGTCCAGATATGAGAGGCATTATGGGAAGCATATCACTTGACTTGGCATTTGCCAGTTGGTACTGATATTGGCATTGTGGCATCACAGAGGAAATAGCACAGAGAGAACAATGTACCTCGAGGTGTCACCATGGATCTCTGTGATTAGTCAACAGGGTCTCCCTCACCCCTTGCCAGGCTGTGCTCTTGTGCACACACAACATCTACTTCCAAGAGGCTCCCTGAGATCCATCCTTTCATTTTCTCTCTCCTTTATGTTTTATCTCTTTCCATTGTTTTCCTTTTGATTCCTTCTTCACTCTAAAGGAAAGTTCATGAAGTTCAGACTACAAATGAGTAAGGATGGAATATTCCTAAGTGCTCAATTTTATTCACTGTGCACAAACCCAGACCCTCTTTGCTTGGGACCCTTCATTTATCAGGCAGTGTTCAGAGCAGAAGCATGAAAAAGGCACGTTTCTTCTACTAGATCCCTCAAGAAGACAAATCCAGCAAGGACAGATTAGATGTGTCCGAGTATGAACTAGAGTATGCCATGGCATGCTGAAGAAATTGGTAACTTGGAAAACTAGTAACCAACTTACTCCTGCATAAGGCTGCCTTGGCGACTTTGTGTTAAGAATTCAGGGATTTAACTGGTCTCTAAGCCAAGCAATTGGGAAGATTTATTTTCTTGGATTGAAATGACCAGTGAATTCAGTGACAGCAATTAGACTGGATTTGTACAGATACTGAAAATTTCCTTTCCCATCATCAGACAGAGAAATCAAGCCTTGCTTGTTTATGCCCTTTCCAGAGCAGAACAACTGTGGGAAAGAGGGAGGGGTACAGGGTTGATTTTTTTTCTCTGGCACTGAAAAAAATGCACATTTATCTTCACACACACACATACACACACACACACACTCACATACACACACACACACAGAAAAGAGAGAAAGAACAAGAACTACCAGCTTTAGGGAGTGGGATGGGGCAGGGGCTTCCTTTCTAAAAGTAGGAAGATTCAAGAGCACTTGGATCTGGAAGACTGCCCCTATTCTCTACCTGTGGTTAAATGGATGCATCTTGGCACAAGGTCAGGAATCCCCCAGACCCACAATTTCCACTGCAATTGCCTATGTTCTGCAAAATGAAAATATCCTTAAAATGTAAGTCATATTCTTTAATCTCTTGAACCATCTGTAAAAAGATAAATGGTATGTGGGGCAAATTACCTCTTCTGGATGATGGAAAACTGACCCAAAGGAAAGGAGATTCTTTGGAAAGTAATGGCGGGGTAAGAGGTTTCACTTCCTAAAGTGCTTAGACTAAGAGTATTTTTGTTTCCACTGCAGCTGCCTGAGCATTTTCCCTTTCCTTCTGAGATGATTTTCAAGTTTCTCATTCACCGCATGCTTTAAATTTTAATACCGTTATTGACATGGAAGGTCCTGATTTTTTTTTCTTTCCCTTCTTCTTACTGATCTCATCCTCTTGCCTTCAGCTGCTGGAGAGTGCTCTTGCTGAAAGAAGCCTGATTGCAATGCATAGCCCTCAGCAGTGAGGGCAGAAATGGGTCCTTGATTATCAGACTCTGAATTGGGGTGCGTACCTGCCTCCCACATGGAAACTGCCGGAGCTGCTCATAGACATGTTCACAGCTGCTCAAAATAGGAGGCGGCCAGCCACTACGCCTCTCCTCTAGCAGAGTGACCACTTAGAAAATAGGCCTATTAGAACAAATACAAAGGTTAATGGAATTTCTGAGAAGGGAGAGAAGTGATTCAAGGTGCGCTGTAGTCAATACTGGTAGGCTGTACCTGAGGTCCTTTTTTGTGTGTCTGTCTGTAGCCTAGCAGCAGATGGCTGCATGTGATTCTCATGTACACTATTAGTTGGGTCTAAACAATAAAATAGATGGAGAAAATGGGAAGATGTGTTTTATCAAGACTGGGAATGCCTTCCAATCACCTTTGCATCTAGTTGCACAAGTCAAGGCCCGTCCACCAGCCATCCTGCTTCCCAGTATTAAAAACAGCAATCGACTCCCCCCTCCCTCCACCCTCATCATCACTGTGTGTTTCTTAGAAAGGCGAGGGACTGCAGTGGCAATTGACGAGACCAGGTGGAAACTCTCCATCAGTGCTGAGGCGGGCACTTAAGAATGTCAGCTCCTTCTGTAGTAGTTTGAGATTCTCAATTTTTGCATTAACTTTTGGTTTCAATATGAACATCTCAATAAAATGTTTCTTATAAATGAGTAGAATCAAGGTGGTGGTATTTGGATTGAGTATGAACAGTAGGAAGGGAAGAAAATGTTTTAATACTTCCCTTTCCATGAATTGAGTCCTCCTGGTGCTTTTCTCTCAGGCCAGATCATTTTGAGTGATAGAGATCCTTGGCTAGGTTCCAGGTAGAAGGAAGGAGGTTGGCACCTAATCCCATTGACTGTCTCACCTTGCCCTTTATTAAAGTAGCACTGGTTAGTATACGTTAATGTCATTGGTTCATTCTTTTATTTATGTTGTAAATATACACATAAGATTTACCACATGGAAGGCGCTGCACTAGTCGCTGGAGATGCAAAGACAAATAGAATAGGTGGCAGATTGAAGGAGTGCCTTGTGGGGAGCCAGTGGTTAGACAATTTTAGTTCTGTACACGCTCTGAGAGAGGTATTAGGGAAGCTGGGAAGCAGTGAACAGCTCAGTAGTAAGGGACTGGGGAGGAGTTCTAAAAGGGGACATTGTTGGTGCTGAGATGGGAGGATGAGTGTTCATTGCAAATGTGTGTGCGACCCTCCCAACAAGGGGAACAGGTCAGGTCGCAGTGAGTAGGTGAGCAACTGTACAGGGAGCAGAACTGTGAACAATGAAAACTGACAGAATGGGAGGATGTGCTTTTTCCAGACTTGGAGCATCTTCCCAATTGGCTTTGTAGGTAGTGCCCCAAACCTAGGCTCATCCATCAGTCACCCTTGACCATGGAAGGTGAGACCTGGATTGACCTTGGTGCTACACTGAGGAATTTGGATTATTTCTAAATATTTGATAGGGAGTACTGAAGGATTTGAAGTTTGGAGTCACATGTTGTATTTTAATTTTGGAAAGTGTATTGTGATTGTATAAGTGACTGACCCTAACAAACATCTTATGTCAAAAGAGGATTTATTTTCCCCCTTTCATATAAATGGAAGAAGTATTCAGGCTTCTGGTAGAGTAGAATCTTGGGGTTGAATTTGTGTCATCACAGCTCTGATCTCTCTTACTGCATTTATCTGTCTCTTTCTTTCTGCAAATTTTTGTGTCTTTCTTCTATGCCACTTTTTTTTTTTTTTTTTGGATACTGGGGATGGAACTTAGGGGCATTCTGACTCTGAGCTATGCCTTCTGCCCTTTTTATTTTTTAATTTTGAAACAAGGTCTTGCCAAGTTGCTGAGAGTCTCACTATATTGCTAAGTCTGTCCTCAAACCTATGATCTGCCTGTCTGAGCCTCCCAAGTACTGGGGTTACAAGTATATGCCACAATCCCTGGTCCCTTAGCACCTTTTTTCTATGAACTGGCCTGGTTATTAGGAAGCCTTTTCCGCTTGTTAACTGATTTCTTCAGAGTTGTAGTTTACATGGTAGCAATGTGAAGGGAAGAGGACCTTTCTCACAAGCTCCAGGGCAGGAGTGCTAGGGGGGGTTCTCTGGTTGACCACATGCCCATTCCTGAACTAAACTTTGTAGCTAAGGAGGTGGATGTTCCATCTGCATATGGGACAGGTGCTGCCCATTTGCTGACATGAGGGATTAACCCTCCTGACTGCTTAGAATGGGCTTCCCACTTGGCACAGGGTTCCAATAGCAGCAAAAGAAGGTGATGGGAAAACAGAAAAAAAAAATTGCAGCCACCATTTTCCACTACAGTATTTAAATACTTAAATGTGTCTAACCCCCTTTCATGTTTTTTCTTTCCCTTTGTTTCATTCTTCCTTTTTCTTTTTGATCTAAAGCTGGTCTTCAAAGACAGAGGGAATTAAAGATTTGAGTCAATTTCTACAGAAATAGAAGATAGTGCAAATTGATATACAAGGGTGCATCAGTATGAGCCATTCACGTGAATTTGGAAACCTATTGCTTTTCTATGAAAACAGATGGATACGTTATGGAGTAGAATACAGTGGAACATATTTTAAAAGCAAATACACAAGCATCAAGGAAATCTCTACTTTCTCCTTTGGCTGAGTCGAAAGCCGTTGTGAGTAAGCATTTCCCTTCCTCTGCCATTGGGGAGAGTTAGGAGACAACCAAGGAGCACTGGAACCCATCATTAAGCAAAGCCACACACAATGAATTCTTTATACAAAAACTATGTGTCTGGAGGACGTATCTGGGAATTCATTAGTGCCATGCTGCCATGGGACTTACAACTCAAATACAGGGAGGTAGGGATGTGGAGGGGCCAGGGAGGGAGAATCATGTCATTCTGTTTCAGTGGTTGGCCTCTTTTTGCAAGATGCTTAGCTACCTTTACAAACTTGTTCTTCAGATCTTCTTAGCTTCACTGAAGTTGCAGTACCCTTTCCCTCTTTCTGTGTTGGTATTGTATGAGCTAGTCAAGTGAACTTGTTTTCAGTGACATTCAAGTTGATGGTACTATAAATTGCATTAGAAGAAAGGTTAAAGAACAGTCTGGTCAACTTCACCCCTCCTAATGCTCCTTCCCTGAGAAGATTAGGAAAGTTCTGGAAACTTCTGTGCCCATCAGAATGGGTTAGTACTGTACTGTACACTTTGTTAAATTTTACTCTAGACATTATCAGATCATGTTACAGCACAGGACATAATGGTTAATTATGCCATGATTTTAGGGGAAGGGAGAGTGACTAAGAGGTTAAAATTTTTTTCCTAAACCTTGGCTTTTAGCCACTTATGAAATTGTAATCCCTTTGTGACTTTTGATGAAGAACTTTTCTTAATTTCCATTCTGGTAACAATCTCCCTAACCTTTTCCTGGGAAGCTCTTTCATGGCAGAAATACTGTCCTGGGCTTGCCTAAGAGGGTCAGGGCCAGTCATACAGGTTGGGGGATCCTTGAAGGGGTGCCCTTGTTTTGTCCAGTTGATTTGATAGCACTTTATCCAAGTTTATTGAAATCAAGACACCTGAAGACATTAAACTTTTTGACATAAGAACATTATAGTTGTAGCTAGGCATTTTGGCTTTAGGGAGAATGACCAACTTAGGCACTGAGAGGATGAGAACCAAATTAGAGAAATATGAAAATTAGAAACAGAAGCCAAAATGACTCCATTCCTTAATGAATGGCCAGAGGGAACATCTGTGGTTTTCTGCTTCTTGGCTTGAAAGCTGAATCCAGGGATATTTTCATCACAATGGCTGCATTTGAATAGAAGCAAAGGTCGCTGGGATTAAGAGTTTTGACCTGTTGCTGCCAAGGGGCTTAGGTTTGGTGTCTTTCCTTTTTTTCTGTAAGGTCTTTTGTTTAAGGCAAAGTTGATCTCTGCCTGAGCCAGGTCTTGAGTGGAGGCGGATGGCTTCATGTTTCTAATTATCTACTCCCAGGCTCTGACTGTATGTGTCCTGTCAGGACTGGACCCCCAATCCCTCTGGAGCTGCAGTCAAGGGGATCCACTCAGATGTGATTGATTCTAATTATTTTGCATTCCATCCCCTGCCAGTAGGTATTCTATCTAGGTAGTTCACTCAGATTTCACATCCTGAGTGGTTTTCCAAGTGCTGTGTATTGACCTTGAAAGAAACCTTTGCCTGTGTTGAAAGTCTTTGGCCTTCCAGTGTTTAATCCCTCAGCCACATCTGTTTGGCTGTTTTTTTCCCCTTTCCATCAGCACCTTCTTACTTCCTCTTTACTTTGAATAATCTCTTGTCTATTTGTTGGAAGAGGGATGCCCTTGTCCCTCAGAATAGACCCACACGCATGCTGTAGCTGTGGAGCTAAATGCTCAGGGTTCTCTTGCTTTGGGAAATTTAGGGAGGCTTGGTTTGCCCTGCTCTCCTACCTTCTACTCATCTGGTGCTTCCGCTGCTTCCGCTTCATTGCAGAATTGCATGTTGGTGATTCTAATCTTGCATAGGGGTTCTACTTAGAGACGATTGACTTTTTGACTTTCTGGAAAATATCTTAGGATGTTGCTGCCTGGAATTGTAGCAGGGCTCACCCCTCAGTCACACAGGCCCTGTCCTTCTTCTTTATCCCAAGACATTAAGGTACATAACCTAGCTTACATTTTAGATCTTAGGACCTGAGGGCTTATGATAGTTAACTCTATCTTCTTAATTTTATGACTTGTTTACATACAACACAAAGCATTACAATCCATTAAGTCATAGAAGTGGGCAGACAGTTAACTGAATGGAAATGTTGCTAGATATAATTTATAAATGATGGACAGGTATATGCATATAGTGGGTATAATTGGATTCATATGTAGATTCTTGAGTAATAAAAATGACCTTATTTATTGAGCACATATGCTATATATGCTTTATATGTGTGTCCTCTAACATTCACAGCCAGCCTTTCTGGTCACAATTAGTATCCCCATTTACAGAGGAAGGAACTGAGATACTTGCCAGAGGCAGAATCACTGTCATTGTAGAGGTACATCTGACTTCAAAGCCAAAGCTATGCCATGCAGCTGTGTATTCTCAAAGAAGAATCTTAGAGGTTATAATTAGCAACCTACTATCAGCAGGAGAAAACACTTTCAAGTACCTCTTGAATGTGCATCATATTTGCTCCCTGAATGATTGATTGATTGATTCGTGCTATGTGCCAGGTGTTGAGATGGAGTCTGGAATCTTAAAGGTAGGTAGGACTTGGCCCTCACCCCTGAGAACCTCAAGTCCAACGAGGGAACCACTTGTTCAAAAGCACTGACAGACTGTTGAGAAAGTTCTTAAAACCATGCTTCTGCTTTCTCTTGTTTCAACCCTCTCCCCCTTATTTTCCTGCTCATAGAGAAAACTTTGTGCTCTGAAGTAAATCACCTTAAAGAATGACATAGACTGTAAGAAATCTGTTTATGTTTGTAAGACTTTAAAAACAAACTTATGTTGTCCCTGGAGCTGTGTGGTTTTTGCATTGAGGTCAGATTCCACAAAACGAGCTAAGATAGTATAATTATATTTCACATTTACATGGCCCCTCACAACTTTTAAAATGTTTTCCATGTACATTATTGGATCTGAGTCCCATAAGGGAAGGTATTTGATCCCTGTTTCACAGCGGTGACTCTGAAGCCACTCAAGAGCCTCTGATAAGCTGGATGTGACCCTAAGTTCTCACTCCCTGTGAAACGCCACCTCTTTAATTAGCAGATAAGCTGTTGCTGGAAGAATGAAGCTTTCTGAAAGGAGAAGTGAATCCAATAGAAGAAAATATGTTTATATGTATCCCAAGTAGAGAACAAGTGATGTGCCCTCAGCAGGATGAAAGGTTTGGCTGAAAGGCTGAGAAATGGAGTGGCAGGAAGCTGTGTGTTATGGGTTAGATATAGAATGTTCTCTGAAAGAGCCCATGTATTGATGTTCAGAATTGATATAATCAAATCTGAATGACTCTAATCCCATCAGTGCGATGGATTTACTGGGTGGTAACCTAGGCAGGTAGGCTGTGGCTGGAGGAGGTGGGTCACTGGGGATGTGACCTTGGGGACTGTGGTTGTGTCCTTGAAGCCTCTTTCTTGCTGCCTTCATGATGTGAGAGTAGAGCCCTTGCTTTCTCTCTGCTTCCCCCACCATGCCATGGGCTCTGTAGATGTAACCTGGATTAACAAGGACTGGGCCCCTGAAATCTCCAAGACTGTGTGCAAATAAGTCTCCTTCCTCTAAGGTGTGGTGGTCAGGTGTTTGGGGTCACAGCAGTAAGAATGCTGACAGAAACACCATGGAAGGCAGATGGATGTCTCAGTCAGCCCAGGCTGCTATGACAAGATACCAAAGATAGCTGGCTTGAACAATAGATACTGATTTTCTCGAAGTTGTAGAGGCAAGAACAAGATGCCAGCCAATTTGGGTCCTGGTAAAGCCTGTCCTCTGGCTTGCAGATCTCTACCTTCTGCTGTGTCCTCCTTGTGGGATAAGGTATGTGTGTGTGTGCGTGGGGGGGGGGGTGTTCTCTGGCATTTCTTCCCATAAGGGCCCTAATCCTGCTATAAGCATCCCACTTCTCTGAACCTAAATACTAAACCTAATACTCCCAAAGGCCCCACCTCGAAATGCTATGACACAGGTGGTTAGGGCTTCAACATTTGAATTTTGGGGGATAACATAATTTAGTCTAGTCCATGGCAGCAGGTATGATGGCAGAGAGTTTGGACCTTAGAGGAAGGTCTCACTCTGGAACTGTTGATGTGAATGTGGGCATATGCATGCGGGCATAAGAAGTACAATCACTGTGGTTGTAGAAAACATTTGCTCGATGGTTGTGTGAACTATATATAGGTAAGGGTGGAAGTTATGAGTGCTCAGCATACCTTAGCTTCTCTCTCAACCCCACAGAAATTCCTAGTACTCTCCAGGAAAGGAAAACTGCAATCCATTGTAGTGAGTGTTGTTGCTAGTTGCATGAGCAGGATCCTGTGGTTAGGTTATTTATTTATTTCTTATCTTGGAGGCAAGACAGAAGTACTGGCTTTCTGTTCTTTTGAAATTCTTTAGATCCACATTTGATCCCCCCCACCACCACCTAAGGCAAATTCTTTGTCAATTGGGAGGAGACTGCTTTCTCTATGACCCTGCTGAAAACAGTAATACTCACACCTTGACTCAGGAACATGATGAAAAGTGTGTGCATAAGCTGGGTGTGGCAGTATGGCAGTGCATACCTGTATTTCCAATACTGGGAGGCTGAGACAGGAGGATCGCAGGTTTGAGACCAGGCTTAGCAACTTACCAAGACACTCAGCAACCCAACAAGACCCTACTTCAAAACAAAAAATAAAACTAGGGTTAGAGGTATAGCTCAGAGGTAGAACGCCCCTGGGTTCAATCCCCAGTACCAAAAAAGAAAAGAAAAGTGCATGTATAGTCTTGTGCTCTTTTGCTATACCCATCTGATTGGGAAGAGTCTCACAGAGGACTTTTCTTACTTCTGAAGATAGAATGATTCAGTGACAACTATAAAAGCCTTTTTTTCTCCCATGGTAATTATAATCAGACATCTGAATACATTTATGCATCTATCCTTTTTCAGCTTCACATGTAAATAGATGCCATCAGAAGTATTTTGAGGGCTGATTTAGCTTGAAGAGGTTCCATTTAAAATCCATTCTTGTGTCTCTAGCATTTTCCGCAGCAAGGCGAGAGAAGTCAGCCTGGTCATAAATGACTACGGGTGAGCGTGTTAATTCAGAGTTCTTCACTGTGTGAAGATAACAGCATTATTTTCAACTCACAACTACAGAAGCATAAATTTCAAAAATAACTAGCCTTAGCATTTCTCTTTCAGAATATGAGAAGGGACTAAATAACTAGTTCATCAAGTATTAAGCCCACTGAGTTAGTGGGCAGAGAGAATGGAGCGTGGGTGGGCAGGATGGGCTGGGGAAGAAGGAGTAGCACCCAATGTGGCCCCACCGGCCCCAGCAGGCAGCTGGCAGGCGACCCTGGCTCACTCAGGAGCTGCCTTTTTGGGCACAGCGTTTCTGAAACATCAGAGGGTATTAAGCACAAATCTGATAAAGATTAAGGGATCTGGGTTGCTCTGTGCCATGAAAGAAGATGAGATGCACTTTCCCCAGCTAGCAAGATTGGATACATATTAAAAAAGTACTTTAACCCAAGGGTTTTCAAAGTTCTTATGGAATCTGTGACATCTTTTAGCTCCTGGGGTTTGAGGCACTGACTGCTAAAGGTATGAGTGTGCTGGAGCACCTTGCTCTCCTCTATGGTGGGCTCTGAATATATGGTGCCGAATGAGACTGGCAGGGCAGCTCCAGACCTGATGATGGAGGCAGGAAGAAACTGCACAGAGCTCCCTGGCAAATTGGGCAGCTTGACAGTCTGAGTGCAGTAATCAGTTTACACTGCCATGTTTCCTGCAGGAGAGCACTTAAGACCTTCTGTTTGGAAAGGCAGAGGCAAATGTTACTGCTTTAACTCTCAACTCGCAATGATGTCATCTCCCTTCACCCTGCAGTTGCAGGAAGGAAATCAGCCGGTATTTTTGGTTTCTTCAGATGGAGGTAATTTCAGAGCCCTGGGCAATTCTGAGCTGCTCTTTGCTCTGGGTTTCATCTAGACAGAGTTGTCAATGGGTGACCTCTAAACTTCTGCAGAGAACAGTAATAGTAGTATCATTATCCCGTTCCAGGCACTGTGTCATGTGCTTGCATTCTCTACTTTGATTAAACTTCACAAAAAATAATAGGAAGGACCACCCCCCCGTCCCAGCAGGGGGCAGAGTGCTTGGCATCTATTCCAAATATATTTTAAAACCAAATTTTACCCCCAAATTTATATTTTATAATTCTGAACATTTATTTTGGTAAATTTCTTTTTTTGATTATATAAGGTAAAACCATCTAAAATTTTGCACCTCTGTGATGACCATGAATAACATTTGGATATACATCTTTTTCTTTATTTTCTCTATTCTCTATTTTCTCTCTTTCTGTTTCTGTCTTCACACACACTAGCATGTAAAGAATTTCCCACTAATTAGATTATATGTCCATTATTTATCATAAATGTCATTTTTATCATTTTATTTTATTTTATTTGGATTGGACGCAGGGATGTTTTACTCTGAGCCACACCCCCAGCCCTGTTTTTATTTTTTAGTTTGAAACGGGGTCTCACTAAGTTGCGGAGGGTCTCATTAAGTTTCTGAGGCTGGCCACAAACCTGCACTCCTTCTGTTTTAGCCTCCCAAGTACTTACAAGCATGCGCCACCACGCCTAGTCATAGATGTCTTTTAAAAATTACATAATTTCTTCCCTTGACATCTTTACTCCCCTACCACCACCAACCAGTATTGAACAATCTAGTTTATATACTCTGCACTTCTTCCATGTTTATGTGACCATCTACAAATGTGTATATTTATTTATGTTTGTTTTGTATAAAGTGGCATCACCTAATGCAATCTTAGCCATGTGCTCAGTATCCATTATCAACTATTATAAAAGGTGGACAAGACAGTCTAAAAATAGTGGGATTATTGTAATATATATTTCCAAAATGTTACTTTTCTTACTTAGCAATAAGACTTCCCTCCTTAGGATGGTATCCACTAACATACTCTAATGGCCCTTAAATAGGATGTGAGTAGGAGCCCACCTATTTTTTCCCTATGCAGACTCAGCTAACTGTGTGTGACCCACAGTAGATCAGAACCCTCACCCTGTCATACTGAAGTTGTGGATCTTAGCTCTGGCAGCTCCAACAAAATACTACAGCCCAGGTAACACATAAACAATAATAGTTCCTTCCTTCTGGAGACTGCAAAGTCCACTGTCATGGTCGTGGAGCAAGCCAGCAGCTTGAGTGTTGGGGAGGGGCAGCTCCTTCTTAGGAGCTCCTGCCTGCTGTGTCCTCATGTGCTACAAGGGGTAAGAGTGTCTCTGGGGTCTGTTTTGTATGGATACTAGTCCACCCTCATGATTACTAACTTCCCAAAGGCCCCACCTTCTATCATAGTGGGGTTCCAACATATGAACCTGGTTCCTTCTATCATAGTGGAGTTCCAACATATGAACCTGGTTCAAGCATATGAATTTGGTCAGAGGGCAGGGCACAAACTTTCAGACTATAGCACTTTTGCTGATATTGGAATTTATGTCAACAATCATTAATCTGTTGTATTATTTATTATCATGCCATGTTTTCATTCTAATGGATTAAAAATCTGGCATGACTATCCCTTCATTATTCTTTATCAAATTTTTTACCAATTTCATTTAATCTAAAAATTTATGGTATCAACTTAAAAAAATTGTGATCTAACTAAATATATATATATGAGTTTTTATTTTTTAATTTAATTTTATTTTTTATTATTCGTAAATTGTAAGCAGACATCTTTGTTAGGTACAAATTGAAAACGACATATGTGCCCACATTTCTCATTTGACCCCTTCCCCCAATTCCCACCCCGCTCCCTCGCCTTCCCTCCCTCTCAAGTTCAATTTAGTGAGTAACCTTGATGTACATTAGGGTGTCCCCGCACCCCCCATCAATCCCTTTTGGTTGAATTTTGATTTTTTAAATTAAATCTATAAAGTTTAATTTTATAAATTTACCTCTTATTTTATTTCAATGTTAGTATAATGCTCATATATATTTTTCAATTTCTAGTATAGATATAGAGAATAGCTCTTAACCTTTCCAGCCACTTGGTCAAATACATTAATTGATTATATTTATTTTTAAGCTGGAGCTGTAATTTCTAGGAATATAAGCATATTATTAGCAGAAGGAAAAATTTTATCTTCCCTCTTTATTTATCTTAACAATTTCTTTTCCTCAATCACTGTCAAATTGTAATGATGATAGCAATTATCTCATCTTATTTCTGGCATTTGATTGTTTAGAATGACATTTGTAATTGGTTTTCTATGGTTAGGTATTTTCACCTTTTGAAAGGTTTCTGTTTTCATATTTTAGGTTTTATTAGAAGTGGGCTATTGTCACAGGTTTGCTGTCAGCTTCAACAGCTTAGCAAGGCCCTCTACAACTTAGTGAGACCCTAATTCAAGATAAAATATTAAAAAATAGGGCTGAGAGTGTAGCTTAGAGGTAAAATGTCCCTGGGTTCAATCCCTAGTACCACACACAAAAAAATATGTGGCCATTGAATTTCACCAGATGCTCTCTTAGAGCCTATTGATGAACCAGCTCCTTTACTCCTCTTATCTGTTGCTATCATGAATGATGCTAAGAAATTTGCAGATGTGAAAACTGCCTTTCTACAGTAAATCCCATTTGGTTGTTGGCAACAGTCATTTGATACACTTTTGGATCTTACTTGGTAATAGTTTATTTAGAACTTTTGCAAATATTTACAAATGAGATTTCTCTGTAGTTTTCCTTTATTGTATTACCTTTATCCATTTTGGTTTTAAAGGTAAACTATTTTCATAAAATGGACTTAAAGTTTTTTTCTTATGATTCTATAGTCGTAAACATGGAGGACAGTCCAACACTTCTAAATAGAGGAAAAGAATTCCACGTAGTAAAGGTGGAAATCACAACTCTTCCCAATAAGGGGTAGCTGGGAACATTATGTTTATCTTGGCTTTTTTTTTTTTTTTTTGCTTTATTTGTATGTTCGTTTAAAGAAGAACATGATCATGGCCTTGGTAAAGCTTCATTGGACCACAGCTTTTTGTTTTCAATTTTACTTCTACTCGCCCATGAATGCCCCCTTTGGAGGCTGGTCAAGCCTGTACGGTACAGGTGAAGGTACTAGTGTGGTTGTCAGAGGGAGAACAGCTGGATGGGGCAGGAGCCAGCACTGGGGAGTCCCTACCCAAGTCTCTTAAGTCTTCGTGCTCAGCTCAGCTGAAGTGGGCCCTGGTGGTAGGGATGAGCAGGCCCAGCACAACACCTGATGCTTCTACACCCAAAAGAACATTTGGTCTATGTCCTAGTGCAAGCAGCAGCCCCAGTGTCTCCTCAGGACACTTCTTGCTCCTTATGTCACCCTCACCTGGCTGTTAGCATTCTGATTGAAAATAAGAAAAAATGTGTTTGAAAACTCCTGCTGATTGAGAGGTCTAAGCCTTAGATGCCTGTTTATGTAGCAAACAGAGCCAATATTTGAGACTCATAATTGTATGTAAGGAGACCACAAAGGAAGGGGACAGTGTGTGTGTGTGTGTGTGTGTGTGTGTGTGTGTGTGTGTGTGCCATGTGAGTGCACAGATACACACATTTGATGTGTCAGTTTCTTTCAGGAGGATGAGAGAGGAACAAATGTTTAATCCATTTTCCTTCAGCTTTGGGATTATGTATTCATGTAAACTTCTTGGGGGAAAACTACAAATGGTGCTAGACATTGTAGTTATGCTATTTTATTAGCTTTTGATTAAATATCATATTTAAACTCAACAAAAGTGTCAGGGCATCCTTTCATGTTTTGATTAGAGCGACTAAGAGCGACAGATTCAGGCAGTTTGCTTTTGGATGTTAGTATTTGCTCTAAAATTTGGGGCCTTCCTCGGCACATGAAAATAAAACAAATAAGTAGGAACTCTTCAATAGCCTGTTCTACAAGATGAGTTTCTGTTTTCATACCTCTAGATGCATCATCATTCTAGGGGCTTAACCAGGTAGGGATTTGGTTTTCTCAGTAATAAGGGACCTCCATTCCTTGTGTCAATAGAAAATAAAAAATAAAAAATACTGCAGATTGTCTAAAGGTCATTGATTCTTGATGTTGAAATTGAATTATAATGCATTTTGAATGTTGGCAGGAGACCAGCCTTCAGTGTGGGTAAAATGAGGTTATTCTTAATGCAAGTCAGTATATTGTGAATTTGCATGATCAGTTGCTATCTAAGCCTATTGGGATAGATGATGTGTAAGACATCTGTGTTAAGAAGGGTCAAGACGTGCAAAACATCGACATCTATGGCTATCCTCTAGCTTCATCTTTATTTCTCTTATGAGATCAGAAGAAAGGTATATGTTTGGCCTCATTAGCTCTATAAATGCTTTTACTGGGATACTTAAGCAAAGTATGTCACCATGTCTTCAGCAGAACTTCTGATGGAGTCAGTGGCCATTAATGTTTGTACAATGGAATGGTTGGTCCAAGATCTTAGTGTCTCAGAGTATGGTCCCAGCCCAGCAGCATCAGCATTAGCAGGGATCTATAAGAAATGCAAAGTCTCAGGCTCTACCCCAGATCTACTGAATTAGAAACTCTGGGATTGGGGCCCAGCAGGTTGTGCCTTCATAAGCTTTCTTATGCAGGGTCAAATTTGAGAACCAGTAGCTCAGCTTATGGCTGTAAAATCAAGATATTTTCCAAGTGTCTTGCATAATGTCTCCTGGAATGTAGCACCCGGTAAAAACATCTTCTTTGACAACAAGTATGAAATCTTTTTCCAGACAAAAATGACATCACTCATTATGTTTCCATTTCTGCCTTTTCTTTCAGGAAAGTTGGAGCTGTGCTTATTGCTCAATCATAGTCAATAATTTGCTTGGGTTTTTTATTTCCCCTTCCTTTCCACGAATTTTATTTGCTTGTTTTATTTAACAGCCTTACTATGAATGTTTTATTATAGGCCGTCCCAAATCCATTTTGCTAGTAAGTGGATTGGCAGTGTGGGGTAGGATATAATTTGAAATAAATTGACTCAACTCACATAGTGATTGGCAGTAGAAGTATTTGACCAAGAAATGTACTAGATAGTAGGGGAAGCTGGCCTGGAATTAAACATATCCCGCAGAAAAAAAAACTACGCATGCCCTTGAGTACCTGTACATGGTAAGAAAATGCAAACAGTACAGAAAGATTTAAAATGTACTCACAAACTCAATCTCTTTTTTTCTCTAGCCCAGTATTGTACATATTTTCTATCATCTGATTTATAACAATATGATACAGAAAAATAGATGAACAGAATAAACCAACCCAAATTTTCTTATGTGTAGAGAAAAATGAAATCTGATGTGTGTGTATGAATGCATGCCTGCGCTTGTGTGTGTGTGTGTGTGTGTGTGTGTGTGTGTGTGTGTTTGTGTGAAAAAGAGAATTAGGAAAAGAATTTCATCTTTCTACTATGCTACAGACTTACCACACCAGTTTCCATGTCTCTCATTTCTCTAAGTTCATCCTCCACTTATTTTATTCTCCTTTCCCACCTCATTTCTCTGAGATTTGCACTTTCCATTTGTTCTTGAAACCACTTAACAGTTAATCTATTCCTTGGCATTAGCACTTCGCCTGGGGATTTACCAATTGATTGGCCTTTTAATCCAGTTGTTAAAATTCTCCCAATACTCACTGACATGCAGCAGTTTCAATTTGTGTGTTGTAAAGTGTTGGCCAGGGTCATTAGAAAAGTGAAGTTCACATAGCTACTTTGTGGAACTGGGACGGTACCTGGCAATTCATTTTCTGTGTGACTGTGGGATTTGGGGGATTGGGAACAATTGCCAAGTCCATTCCTGTTCTGCACTCTGTCCACACGCTTCATTTAACAGCACTGAGAGCACACTGTGGAACTTTCGTGGACACTGCAGCAGTGTATAAGTTAGGGACTATGGCCAAGTGGTGGTCAGTTGCATCTTTACAATATACAGATGGTCTTCAGCAATCCCAAAACCTATGACTAAGCTTCCCTAGAACCTGGTTGGTGTTGTATTTGTGTTGTATCTTTATAATATCACCAGAAATAGGACTTAATAAGTAATGGAGCTTCGATAGAGTGGATCTTCAGTTAAGAAAACCGTAGTGTACCTTTTGTTTTCTTCTCTCAAATTCATTCATGTTTTATGCCACTATTCAGAAAAAGAGATTTCAGAGTGTTGGAATAAGCTACAATTTTAAAGTGATTTTACTAAAGCATTTACTGTTTATTCATATTTTGAAAAATGCTCATTCATATTTCTTGAATTCTCATTTACTTTCTGTAATTTCATAATGACAAAATTACTCATCCACTAAAATCTTTCTGTGGAAAAATCCACATTATAATTTAAAGGTGTTTCTAAAAATAACATTTTGGCCGGGCGTG
>PVLC010006287.1:65000-70355 GCA_004027655.1 Graphiurus murinus | reverse complement strand
GGAGAGGAGAGGAGAGGAGAGGAGAAGAGAGTCAGGCCTGGTGACACATGCCTATAATCCCAATATTTGGGTGGCTGAGACTAGAGAATCACAAGTTCAAGACCAGCCTCAGCAATTTAGCTAGACTCTCAGCAACTTAGCAAGACCCTGTCCCTGGGTTTAATCTCCAGTACCACATACACACACACACACACACACACACACACACACACACACACACACGAAAATAAAAGAACAAGAAAGGCCAAGGGAGGGTACCACAGAACTCTGGGTGAACCCATCATCTCAGTTATTGCTCCAGATTGCTTCCAACTCAGACTTTTCCGGAGTCTAGACTGTGTCTCTAAAGAGCAGGCTCTGTGTCTTCTCTAGTTTATATCCCTAGTGCCTTGGGGTCTTTCACATAGCCCTCCTTGGGCTTTGCACTCATTAAGCTTGTTTGAAAGTCTCTGTAATTGAATTAGAGTGTTCGGTGAAGTAAAGGAGGTGAGCTTTGGTTGCAAAGGTGCCCTGCCCAGATGCAAGGGCTCTGCCCACTCCAGAGCTCCCTGTGGGGGTGATGAGAAAAGTGCTTTTAGAGGAGGAAGACTTATGGATTGGTCTCTCGATGCACCCATCTTACCAAAACCCCCATTCTCTTCAGCTGCAACCTCTAGAATGCTTCACTTCTGGGTGCCAAGGAGGTGACTCAAACCAGTTTTCAGAAACTATCAAGCTGGGCATGGTTGTGCACGCTTGTAATCCTAGTACTTGGGAAGCTGAGACAGGAGGATCACAGGTTCAAAGCCAGCCTCAGTAACTTAGTGAGGTTCTTAGCAACTTAGTGAGACCCTGTTTCCAAATAAGAAATAAAATTGGGCTGGGGGTATAGCCCAGAGGGAGAATGCCCCTGGGTTCAATCCCCAGTACTATGAAAGAAAGGAAGGAAGGAAGGAAGGAAGGAAGGAAGGAAGGAAGGAAGGAAGGAAGGAAGGAAAAGAAACCCTATGAAGTCCCTGTGACCAGAGTAGAGGAGGTGGCCTGGGCAAGAAGGAGGGGAATGAACATGATTTTAAATGCACTTGGACATGGAATAATGACCATGTGAAGGACTTTGCAAAGCACAGATTTGAGGACTACAGGCTCCAAGTGTTCCTTGTGCAGCTTTCCTTGACTTGCAGGTAGTTTCAGGACATCTTGGGAGAGATATTACAGAGGATTTATCAAAAGGAGATATACTGCCAGGCACGGTGTTGAACAACTATAATCCTAGTACTTGGGAGGCTGAGATGGGAGAGTGTCATTTCAAGGCCAATGTGCCATTACTTAGCCAGACCCTATTTCAAAATAAAATAGGGCTGGAGATGTAGTTCAGGGGTAGAATGCCCCTGGGTTCGATCCCCAGTACCTGGAAAATAATTTTATAAAGATATATTTGTATCAGGTTCATGGTGCAAAATTCAAAAGGAATACAAAGATATATAGTGGGAAAAGTAATGCTCTATCCCTCCCCAGCTACATAATTCCTTTCCCCAGAAGCAACAGCAGCTGCCAGTTTCCTGATATATCTTTTCACAGATATGTCTATATCATATTCATATAACCTTAAAGAAAGATTCTATATACTTACAAGCAAATGTATATGTGTGTGTTTATGTTTCTCACTTCCCCTTCCTACAGAAATGAAAGTATCTGAACACATTGCCCTTCACATTCGTTTAATGGCTATGTGATACTCTATTATATGTATGCATCAAAATTTATCAAACCAATCTTCTATTATGACATCTAAGTTCATTATAATAGTTTATATTATTCATGATGTTGCAATAACTATTATTGTCTATACATAAGTTGGCAGAAGTGTGAGTATATATTTTTATAAAGTCCTTGAGACAGATTTTAAAGCCAGCTTCAGGTGAGAATGATCTAGAATGTCATGGCCTTATTTTGCCTCCTTTCACCATTTCTGCTGCCTTCCTTGACCTTTAAGCTGGTGTGATTATGTGCCATTCTGGAACATTAAAGAGGAGGCAAGCAAAAGCTTCTGACTGGCCTGTTGGGGTCTCTTGAGATATCCCTATTAGCTAACAATTCCTTCTTAGTGACATTTCTTGGTACTTGAACCATTTAACCAGTGGCTAGAGGTGACAGACTAGTTTTAGAGGCCAGGTAGACAATGAAAACTCATGGAGATGGCTGCATGTAAGGTGATTAATGGCAACTGACACCGGGCTTCAATGTCAAGGACTAAATGGGAATTTGTGAGGATGGGTCTGACGAGGAGAGTGCACATGCTATCTAAAGAGGACACATTCACTTCCAGATGGCTATGGAGTTCCAATATTATTAGATATGTATTGGAAGCCAGAAAGTTGAGTTTTATATTAACTCTCCCCAACTTGTATATGATGATGATGATGATGATGATGATGATGATGACGACGACAAAAAGGAGAAGGAAAAGGAGGAAGAGGAGGAGGAGGAGGAGGAGGAGGAGGAGGAGGAGGAGAAAAAAAAAGAAAATCTGGTTGCAGTGGCACATGACTGCAATCTCTGCTGCTTGGGAGGTTAAGGAAAGAGATCACAGTTCCAGGTCAGCTTTGGCAACTTAATGAGGCCTTGTCTCAAAGAATAATAATAAAAATGGTAATAAACATCCAGAGTGCATACTATGTGTCAGGCACTGTTCTAAGAGCTTGAGATAGAACCCAATATTCATTGTAACCCAGTAAGGTAGAGTACTATTTATCTTCATTTTATAGATGAGCAAGAGCAAGCACAGAGAGTTTAAGTGACCTTCTTAGAGTCACACAGTGCAGCTGACAGAGTCAGGATGTGAACCTAGGCTATACTCTAAATGACTACACTGTACAACCACTTATTGAGGAAATTTAAATTCTGCATATATAAACACTGCCAAGCCACCCAAAATGCCACTGGAAACCTCTGATTGGAGATCTCTGCTTTAGAGGGGGTCTGATGTCTGACATGGTGCTGCCCGGCACTCTGATGGTCCTACAAATCTCAACATTGACTAAGTTCCCCTGCCATCATTCCAACCCAGGCCAGGTAGGGCCAGAAACCAGGTGAAGGCTTTAGTCACACTGCCTGCTTTTTCAATTGCTCTTGAGAACAGGGGGAGGGTACAGTACTAGGGCCAGTTGGCCTAGTTTTGCATTCTTAAGAATGCATAAATTGTGGGTGGAAAGGTCCTGGTACTGATCTTGGAATGGGAATTCTTAGCTTCTAGTTCTAGCCTTCTCTACAGTTTATGTATCTGTTTGTTTGGTTGTTTGTTGGGGGATGGGTGGATCTTTTGGACTCTCTCTGCCTCAGTTTTTTCATCTGTAAACCCAGTCTGATAATCCCTCCCACATGGGACTATCGTGAGGATTCTCACAGGACACTGTGTGCACATGCATAGTACAAATAGAAGAAAATATTTTTAGCAGTAGGCCTTATTTGGGGACAGGGATCTGTCATTTCCCTGGGAAAGCAGCCCTGAGATGGATCCAGGGCAGATGAACTGTCTTCCCTGTCATCATACCCTTCTCTGGGCTGTATCTTTGATCCAAAGCTCTTTCTTCCACCAGGACATTTCTATGGCCATGAATGGCCCCGGGCCATAATCCCCGGAGTCCAAGTGTCCAAGGCACCTTGAAATTCACCAAAAATGTCCTGTTTGCCGATAAATTTGTCTTTGCCAATTTTCTTGTTCACTTGTATGCTTTTCCATGTTAACTTACAGGTTTATGTGCTGAGTTCAACGAGGTTAAGTTTTTATATACATATAAACTACATGTTATATAATATATGTAAACTATGTATTATATATAGTGTTTATAACATATCATGTACTTATATACTATATAGTATAACTTATGATTTATAAATAATGTAAATAGTATATTATAATATATACTATGTAATATATAATTTGTATATATTACACATATAAACTATATATAAATTATATATTCTGTATAAAAACTATATATACATAATTAATTTTTTTTCAGAAAAACTACCTCTAGTCTTAGAATCTGTTAACATCAGGCTCCTCGAGAAAAACTAAACCAAACCAACCCAGCTACTGAAAACGAGACTCCATGTCATGGAGAAACCTGGTCATGCCTGTCATCAACCATTTTGTGACAGAATGGTACCAGAAGGAAGGTCAGAAAGGGGACAAGGTGGAAGGAAAGAGGGAACAGAGATGGCAGGAGATGATAGATGAGGGGACCGGAGAATAAGAGAGGGGCGAAGGGAGAAAGATGAGGTACTCCCTCTCGGGCTCTGGGGAAGGCAGGCTGTGTCCTCTACATCTCTGTGGCCATGCGTCATGAGGGAGGGCTGTCAAACACATGCCGGTTGAGCCCTGACCGAGTCTTCCCTAGCCTCCTCGTGTTCAGTTGCTGTTCTAGTTCCTCTTTTTCTCAGGGCAGTCCACCAAGGGTAGGCCTCTGACTTTGGATGTCAGTTGAAGAGAGGTGGCCAAAATGGTGAGGTCAGAGTGTGCAGAGCCTTGAATGCCAGCTTTCACTTTTTCCAAGCAAAGGGAGCCATTACAGGGGCAGGATGCCAGGCCATTGCTCCAGGAGGCTCCTGGCCTTGTGCCAGGCTGTCTGGGCTGCAAGGACAGGAGGCTGGAGGCAGGGAGGCTAGCTGGGAAGTAATAAGGATCTGGGCAGACAGCAGCAGCGATGATGGAGAGATCAGTTCAGGATGTGAGAGAGACAGAATGTATCTGGGTCACTGTGGTAAGAGAGTGAAAGGGGCCAAAGAGGTCCCGAGTGACTAGCTTTGGCTCCTAGAGCCAGGAGAAAAGGCAGGGCCATTAACTTAAATGGCGAATTGGTCCCTGATGGCTCTGGTCCCTCTGCACTGAAGGTCGCCTCTGCAGCCCCTAGCTCCGTTTATTTGGAGCCTGGCTGGACGGGGCGGGCCGGTTCAGCAACTGCGGCAGCTGGAGCTCCAACTCAGAGGTCCGAGGCCTGCGTGGGCTGAGAAGGGAGTGCTGCCCAGCCCGGCCCCTCCTGCGCCCCGCCTAGGCCTGAGCCTTGGGCCGCCTTTGGCCTGTCTCATCGGAAAGTCCAGGACCGCCAGAGGCGAAGGAGAACTGGCGGGTGCGGGAGGTGGGGGACGGGGGGAACCGGTCGGGACTCAAGGGAAGCGCGAAGTGGGAGAAAAGGGCTGATCGGGAAAAGGCGGCTCAGCAGGCGCCCACGGAGCCCAGCGCCAGGCCCCGTCCGCTGGAGGCGCCTCCGCCTCCCTGGTGCCTCCAGCCCGGGTAGGAGGAGCCACAGCGCCACCCAGCGGTTGGTGTCCGGGAACGGCCTTCAGGGCTCTTCCGTGACCCTAGAAGAGTGGAGA
>PVLC010006287.1:0-62500 GCA_004027655.1 Graphiurus murinus | reverse complement strand
AGTCTCCAGGTGATGTGGCTGCATTGCCAGGACTATGAGCGATTGCAGCCCTACCTCCTCATTCATGCTGGGTTGGAAGAGTCTAAGGCTGGCTGCAGTTGGACTGACCTGAGGCTGGGCTGGGTTAGACAGAGGGGCAGCTGCAGGGCAATGCTA
The DNA here is from genome assembly GCA_004027655.1 of Graphiurus murinus. Taxonomy (NCBI): domain Eukaryota; kingdom Metazoa; phylum Chordata; class Mammalia; order Rodentia; family Gliridae; genus Graphiurus; species Graphiurus murinus. The sequence goes on along the minus strand of PVLC010006287.1, from coordinate 62,344 downwards.
GCGTAGCCCAAGAGTCAAAGTGTTGATGGATGTGTAGCCCCCTCTGCTTTTGTGTGTAGTGGGTGAGAAAGATCTCCAAATTCCTCACCTCTCCTTCCTATGCTCAAGGTGAAGAAAGCTTGGATTCCTCCTCCCAGACATGCAGTGAGACAAAAAACGCTAATGTCATATCGAGCATATTATGGTTGCTAATGCAGAAGGTCAAGCTATCTTATGGATCTGTAATGTGTCCGTGTCCTGCTGTATTGTCAGCACAGTGCTTGACATATTGCAATTGCTCAGTAGGTACATTCTGAATGAGTGAATAAGTTGACTATAGGCAGGATGTAATGAGCACCGTGATTAAGGTACAAAGTGTTATCAAAGTACAGATGAGGAAGAGAGGGTTTCCACTTGGGGAGAGGGGAGAGTGTGGAAGTCTTCAGAGCAGAGGTGGCATTTCAGCTAGGCTTTGAAAACTAGGTAAGCCAGGGATGGGCAGAGATGAGTGAGAATATCCTGAGCAGAAGCAACAATGTGAACAAAGGGTGGGGGCTGAAAAGGTGTGGGACTTATTCGGTGAACAATCAGCTGGACAATGGGGCTGACAGGTGGGTGCATGAGAACCTATGGGGAAAGGCCAGACTAGTAGGATAGGACTAGAAAACAAAGAGCCTTTTTTGTGGGTGGTGCTGGATATTGAACCCAGGAGTGCTCTACCACTGAGCTAAACTTCTAGCCCCCTTTATTTTATTTTATTTTATTGGTACTAGAGATTGAAACCAGGGGCATTTTGCCTCTGAGATAATCTCTAGCCCTATTTTATTTTTTTTGAAACAGAATCCCACTAAGTTACCATGCCTAGCCTCTAACCTTCAATTTTCCTGCCTCAGCCTTTCAAGTACAGGGATTACAGGCCTGTGTCAACATGCCTGGAAGAAGCAGAGAGCCTTGAGTGTCATGCTCAGAAGTTCCTACTCAATTCTACAGGTAGCATGGAGCCATCTGGTGTGTGTGTGTGTGTGTCTGTGTGTGTGTGTGTGTGTGTGTGTGTGTGTGTGTGTGTGTGATTTTTTGAGGAATGTAATATGTTCACTTTAGGAACACTGGCTGGGTCCTTCAGGAAACTCAACATCAGCAGCAGTTCTTTCACAAAATATCTGTTAAGTGCCTGGCACTATGCTAGATGGAAGAGGGATTGAAGCCGAAGTCATTGGACAATAGATTAGTCAGGCAATACTTAGGCTATTGTCATAGTCCAGGCAAAAAATTATCAAGGGCCTGCAGTGGCTTAGTGGGAGTCAGGGTGGCAAACAGGGGAAGGATTCAACACATATTACAGACGGTGAATAACAGAATTTTTAGGTGGGGATGAAGAAGGAGAAGACTGAGTAACTAATGATAATAGTAATTATTGGCATTTGAGTGGTTCCTTTGTGCCAGCTGTCATGCCGAGTACTTTATGTACATCATCTGATTCTCACAATAACCCTTCTGATAAATGAGGACACCAAAGCTCAAAGAAATAAAGGAAGCTGGGCATGGTGGTGCACACCTGTAATCTCAGTACCTGGGAAGCTGAGACAAGAGGGTCACAGGTTCTACGACAGCCTCTGTAACTTAGCGAGGCCATCAGCAACTTAGTGAGAGCCTGTTTCAAAAAATAAAAAAGGGTGGGTTTGTGGCTTGAAGGTAGAATGCCTCTGGGTTCAATCCCCAATACCACTTTTTACAAAAAAAGTAAAGGAACTTGTCCAAACTCAGTCTGGCTCCAGACACTGTGACCTAACCTGTATGCTATGCTGCTTAGGGAGGGAAGCGATTTGGCAGCTCAGATGAAACACTTTCTCCTTTCCCCCATTTACATGAAAAAGGTATAGTGGTGGAGGGCTCTATCTGCTGCCTCTCCATCATTTCTCCCTGAGTGTCCCTCATTCCTGTAGTAGGAAGCTGGGCCTGATGATGTGCATGGAGGGACAAGGCTGGTAGACTAGAACCAGAGGCTGCAACAAAGATGGGGGACTGGTAATCCCCAGGTCATACAAGACCTGAAGATATGTTTTACTCACATGGAGGCAGGTAGGTTGGTTAGCTATTTTTTAGACTTGAGCCATCATTTAGGAATTAGGGAGCTACATGCCAAAATCCTGATCCCTGGTGTTATGGTTTGGGTTTAGAATGTCCCCTAAAAGCTCATGTGTTCAAAGCATGTCCCCAATATAAGAGGGTTTAGACGTGGGGCATGGCTGGAGGAGGTGGGTCACTGAGGGAATGACTTTGGAAACTATGTGTATGCCCCTCATCCCCTCTCCTCTTTGCTCTCCCCCTTCTTTCCTGCTGCCATGCCTCCATAGTTCCTGCCTGGAAGCCAGCTAATCAAGAGTTGAAGCCTCTGTAATCTCTGAAATTATATGCCCCAAATAAATCTTTCCTTCTCTAAGTTGTGCTTGTCAGGTATTTGGGTCACAGCAGTAAAAAAGCTCACTAAAATACCTGGCTTCCCTTGAAGAATGAGAACACCTGGTAGCACTGGGACCACATCCCTGCAAGACAACCCTGGGCTTTCACCATCCTTCACATGCTCCCTGCAGCTCACCCCACTCCTGTTTGAGTCTGTACTTTCCCTGGCTCAGCCTACTTCACTCCTTAAGGTTATATCCCTGCAGGTGGTTGGCTTTATGGTTCCGTGTCTAGAATGGTCTACCCCAGAGTTTACCTTTTTTTTCCCTAAGATATGAGCCTCTAGGGTATCAGGCACAGGTTCAGCATCCTCCAGCCACACAACCTCCCCAAACCCTCCCCAGGCCCTGGACTGTTTCCTAGGGAAGCAAACTGGACCCCATAGAACAAAGGCACGAAGGGCTGATTATCATCAAGTCTTACCATTTATTTCTTTATGGGGTTAAACAAGAACAGAGAGGCCTCTGCCCCACAATGCAACAAAACAGAAAGCAGTACACAAAGACTCTCACTGAAACACAGAGGCAGGGTAAGAGGGAAGGCAGAGACAACTGAGTCATAGCCAGGTAAGGGAGGAAGGAATGGGGGACTACTAGGAAACCAGCTTGGAGACTCAGTCATAGGAACTAGTGCAAGAAAGTCCTACTCATGAAGCACAGTGTAGAAAATGGCATAAGAAAGCTGCCCGGCTTTGCTGCCTGCGATGGAGGGCAGGGGCAGCCGGAGAGGTGGTGAAAGATTGGGGTGGTGCGATGGATGGGGACAGTCAAATGACTCTGAGGTGGAGTGTGGTGTACCTTGCCCCTGCCACTGGGCAAGGCCTTGGGTTGGTCTGAGCCAGGCGTCTCCTGGGCACTTGGTGAGGGGGAAGAGAAGATGGGAGTCTCCAAGGGTCCATTCCCTGGGGCCAGGTGGCCCCCCTTTACTGTCTAGTCCCTTTCCCCTCCTGAGGATGCAGGAGTTAGAAGGCAGTACCTAGGGTCTCTCTGGAGCCCAAAGATCTGCCCCTTCACTTATACATAAGCACGTCTGGAAAGATGCCAGCACCTCTTCCCCTCCCCAGCTGAAAAGAGCACTGTAGGGATGGGGTATGTGGCAGGGCCCGAAGTGCTGAGGGCCAAACACGATATTGTGTGGGTGGGCACAGGGGTTGGGAGAAGTGAGAAAACTGGCACAGAAGGACCCTCCAAGTTCGTGAAGTTAATTTGGGACCAAGCTGTGGCCCTCAAATGATTCCTTCTCTATCAGGGAGGCCTCTCCTTCATCCCAAATCTTCCTCCCCATCACCTCTAGTGTGGCTCCAGGCCCACCCCTAAATCCTCAGCATCAGAACCTAGGACATGGGCCCTTCTGGCACCTAAAGCCCCTGGCCCGTCCCACATGGTTCTGGCTCTGGTTCCTGTCAGCTTTTATTGGCTTTTGGATGTCCTAGGCAGTGTGGCCTCCCCCTCCCAGCAGACCAGCTTAAGGCGGACAGCCCCCAAGGGGCCTCCATGCTGCTCTTCTTATCCGCCCCCCCTAGCCTGACTAGAGAGTGCAAGTCTCATATCTAAGGGACAGCAACATGTTATCTTTAGTCAAAGAGTCCTCTTGCCAGTCTCAACTTTCTCCAGCATTGGGTGGGTGTGACCAGAGCAGGGGACTCACTACAGGGTGAGGAGGAGTCTGGTTGTTCCACATATGGGACAGCAACCCACGGGGTCAGGGATAGGGAGGATGAATACTCTTTGGTAGGCTGGGGGTGGGGACAGGGCAGGGATGGGGGAGGCTGTCTCTGGAGAGCTCTGAGGCAAGGCCTCTAGATTCTCCTTCAAGGAGGCCTGGGCTAGGACAAGATGGGGGAGTATGAGGACCCAGGCCGGGCCTGACCCACTTGGGCTCAAGTCCCTCCTCCCCATGGAGATCGGAAATGAAAGGTCTCTGGCCTCAAGGCCAAGATCTCCAGGGCAAGGGCGGCCCTTGGGAGTATGTGCACCTTCTGTAAGATATGGCCCTGCAGACAGCGGCAGTCCCACCTCGTGCCCTCAGCCTTCTATTCTTTGGCCCCATGACTCAGTTTCTGTGCTCCTGCCCCAGAGGGCTCCTTATGCCACTTTCTCTGATTTGGGGATCAATTCTTGAGCCTTACCTCAACACTGATCAGTCACCTCACTAAAGCCAGGTGGCAGTAGCCCATTAGGCCATGTCTCCAGGCCCTCTGTCCACATCTCTCCTTTCCTTTCCCCCTTCTCCATCTTTATGCTTTTACACCACTCACTCCATACCCCATTCCCACCCTTCATTGCCTAGGGTGGTGAGGCACAACTTAACTGGGGTCCCAAGCTAGCTGAGACTATGACACCCCATCTTCTAGCCTAGTGCTTCATCCGGATGGCCCCTCATGGGGCAAGGTATGCTGAAGTGGCAGGAGGGCCATTGCACTGTCTGCCGTCGCCTGTAGGGATATGGGCAGGAGGGAATTAAGGATCTTGGCAACAAAAGGAATGTTGAGGGGGGAAGGAGCTCCTCCCCTCTCTGCCCCCCAACATTCCATGCAGGGCTGAGGCTGGACAAGCAGCCTCCTTCCCTGGGGGTCAGGGCTCTCGGCAAGGGTGGGTAGTTCCAGCCCCTGCTCCCCCCTATTTTTTGCTAAGCCCCATGGATGGGGCTTGGGAGGGGGCATCTGCTGCTTCTACCTTTTTTCCCCAGGATGAGTTTTGTAGCTCCCTGGGGCCCTCTAGCCATTCTGTTGAAGCTGCTTTTGGGGTGTGGGTAGGTAGGGGGCCATGTGTGGTCCCCCATTTCCCCCACCCCCCACCTGAGCCTACACCTCCCATGGGAGGAGCTCCCTCCCCCCCACCTATGGGGGCTGGAGCTGATGTCGGTGTGTGGTGGAGGTCCATCCTCCCTCCCTGCGGTCACTCTTCCTGTGTCAGGCCCTCTTCTAGGGCAGGCAGTGTCTCCAGCCCCAGTCCCCCACCACCCTGGTTGCTGGAGAAGGACACCACGGTATGAAGGAGCATGAGAACGAGGACACACAGCCGGATCCTGCTGGGGCTGAGGCGGGAACCCCCAGAGACCGGCAGCAAGGAGGGCTTCTGGCCGACGCGTCCTGGGGGGTCATGGTGAGGGTGGTAGTGGTGGTATTGTTTGTGGTAGTGATGGAAATAGGAGTGGTGGAATTGCTGGTGGTGGGTTTTGGGGGCCTCAGACTCCTTGAACTTCTTCTTCTCCGACTCACAGGACACCCACTGCACGTCACAGCACTTGGTTTCCGGCCGCTTTGGTGAAGTATCCAGCAACCCTGCCGATGGATAAGGAAGGTGTGGTAGGATGCTCCTTCCCCAAAGAGGACTTTTTCTAAGGCAAGACTGCTCAGGTGGCCCATCTGAGGCCCCTTTCCCCTTGGCCCTCAGCACTTTTTCTTTCTGAACCCTTCTCTCTTAGGGGGAACCCAGCCAGTTTCTCTGGGATGACTCCCAGGTTGGGCATGTTCTGGGTTGGGATGGCTACTCTGGTCTTTTCTCCTAATTCCATTTGGCCCTGTCCCAACCTGGGGACCTCTCTGCCACTGGCCTTGATCCAGCCTGACTCTCCTCCTATCCTTCCTGCTCCCACTCCTGTAGTGCCTGCTCTGGGCGCCCAGCCCCCTCCCTGTTGCCCAGTGCCCTTTACCTGTACAGATAAAGCCAGGGAGCCCTCCGTACACCATTTCCTCATTGTCAGGGAGGATAAAGGGGCACCGGGTCTGCACCTCCAAGCAGTATTGCTTGCAGGGCACCCAGCGCTGGCATTCCTGCTGGGTCACGCTGAAGTATTCTGAGCACAGCCAGGCCTTGTAGACAGCCTGTGGGAAGAAGAAAGAGCATCAGCACAGGTGCCTACCCCTCCCCACATCAGAGCAGAGCAAATTTGTGGTCTCTCAAGAATTCCTCACCATTCTAACTCCAGGATCCAGCGAGTAGAGAGGAAGAAAGGTTTAGATCAAGGCCACTACATCCTACCCTAAAATCCTCCCATCCCATTGTCAGAGCTCCCAGGTTCTCCAATCTATAGTCATTCAAGACTTAGAATGACATCTATGTCAGAGAGGGAGTCTAACCAATCATCCTATCCAAGCCTGTCAACTTGGTTCAAAGAGCTCTCTTGACTTTTTCGAAGTAAACTATATATAATGAGGTAAATGTTGGTTTCATTCACTTTGGCGAACATTTCCATAGCTGATGGTATTAAATTTCTAAATTCAAGAAAGAGATGGAGAGAATAATTCTTATTCTACTTCATTAGAGTACTGTGTGGCTCAAATAATATGGCACATATGAAAATGTTTTGTAAACTCTAAAGAGCAATAGAAACGGGAGGGGTGAGTTTTAATGAAAACAGGAATCTGCCTCACCAGGCACCACATGTGCCTTTGAGCTCCCCGTAATCCATGTGCTGTCCTGTTGGTTTTGACCCTGGTGTGCAGCAGCAGTAATGGACACTGCTACATTTCTTTTGGAATCTTTGTTTTGCAGTTTCACTTCATGGGCATACATCCTGTCCCTCCTTTATCCCACCCCTTCCAAACTCTGGGTCCTAGCTATAAAGGTCCTCTGCTCCATACTCTAGCTCTCATCAAGCTGAGTTCTCAAAAGTAACACTACTGATATTTGGGGCCAAATAATTCTTTGTCGTGAGGGTTATGCTATGAGCTGTAGGATACTAAACAGCATCCTTGGCCTCCACCCACTAGATACTGGTTTATTTTCTCCTCTCCCCCATTGTGACAACCAAAAAAATGTCTCTAGTCATTTTCAAATGTCTTCTAGGGGGCTTCGTGGCCACATCTTTGTGCAGGCCACCATCATCTCTCACTTGGATAAGTCCCTTGTTTCCACCTTCACTTTTGCTCTTTCCAATCCACTGTCTGCACAGGAATAAGAGAGGCCTCAAACTGTAATTAGATTATATTATTCTCTTGCTTCAAGCCCTTCAATGCAGTTTGACTAAAACCTAAATATCTGAGCACAGACTTCAACCCCTGCATACTTTGTCCCTGTCTCTCTCCAACCACCTTTTCTCTCTCTCCCTTCAAGCTCATCATGCTCCACAAACAGAAGTTTCCTTTCTTTTTGTTGAACATGCCCTACTTCTTTCCACCTCGGGGCCTTGGCACAGGCTGTTCTCTTGGCCTAGAATGCTCTTCCTCCCACTTCTGTCATAGATGGGCCCTTCTCATCTTTCAGGCATCAATTTAAATGTCACCTCCTCAGAGAGGGTCTCTCTGACCACTCTCACCAGAGGATACTGCCCCCATTATTCTCTCTTTTCTTTGCTCCTTCACCACAAGCATTACTTTGTCTACATCCTTGGTTTATTTCTCTGTCAATCCTACTAGAAAGTGAGTTGCTTGTGGACAGACATAGGTTTCTCTTATTAACCACTGTGTACTTAGCACAATATGCATAAACAGATCTGTTGATTGAATCGGTGATGAATAAATGATGACAGGTCCCTATGCTCACAGAAATTCCAGTTTCATGGCTAGACACATCTATCTCAAATCTGTGGCATATGACCTACACTATAGGAGCAGTCAAACCATGGACCATTGGATCAAAGCAAGTAGAAAAGCTGGAGAAGATTCCTATGAGAGAATAGTTGAGCTTGGACTCAAAGTAGGACTTTATATATAAGATGGACAGAGATGAGGCAACAGCTTAAGTAAAGGCACAGAGGAGAGAACAGGAGAGTTTGTATGTCTGGAATGGAAACGGTGCCAATTTCCCACTCATGGACATTTATGTTATTCCCAAGTGGTCATCATGCTTAATGATGCTCCACTGAATATCACTGTACATACTTCTCATGTATATTTGTCTTAAATTTGTTTATATAAATTATGAATGATGAAGTTATTATAATAGAAGGCATGTGCAAAGAAAGGAGAATGGAGTGAAAAAAAGGTGAAAAACGGGTGAAGGTAAGAGGAAGGGTAAGAGAGAACTGGAGAGTTAAAAGAGGGTAGTAAGAGAGAGGCTTAAGGGATAAGAGAGTGGCAGCAGGGTAAGGGGGTAAAAGAGAGGAGACTGAGAGGTAAAAAAGAATGAGAGCTGGAGGGTAAGGACTAGTGGTATTCATGGGGATATGAAAAGAGAGAGATTGGGAGGAAGAGCAGGGGATAAGAGATGGAGGGTATAAGGGAAGTAAAGAGGTAAGAGAATGAGGTGATGGTGAGAGAAGAGAAGAGTAAAAAACAGTGGAGAGCAATGCTATAGTTTGGATCTGGAGTGTCCCCCCAAAAGCCTGTGTGTTAAAGGTTTGGTCCTCAGCTGTGGTGCTATTGGGAGGTGGTGGGACTTTACAAGGTAGGGCTTAGTTGGACAAAGTTAGGTCACTAGAGGTGTGCCCTTGAAGGGAACACTAGGATCCCACCCACCCTTTCCTCTCTCTCTTTTTGCTATTCTGCTGCCAGGAAGTGAACAGGTTTCACCTATGACATACTTCTGCCACAATGTACTGTGCCACCAGAGCAAGAGTGCTTTCACCTCATAAACAAGGACTAAAACCTTTCAAATCATGAGTCAAAATATATTTTCCTCCTTAAAAGTCAATAATGTCAGGCATTTTGTCACAGTGATAAAAAGCTGACTAACACAGAGCCAATGGGGGCAGGCAGAGGTAAGAGGGAACTGCTAAGAGAAGGGGGTAAGAAAGAAAAACTAAGAAGGACAGTGGTAAGAGTAAGCAGGGGTAGACAGGAAGGGATAAAAATAGATGAGAAGTATTAGAAAGCCAGGGTAAGAAAAAGGATAAGAAAGCAGAAGGAGTGTAGGGGAGAGAAATAGAAGTAAGGCAGGAAAGTAAATAAGTTCACAAGAGTGAAGGATCCTGGCACCTTGAAGAGCCCCCTCCATCTTTGGGGCCTCAGAGTGCCAAGATGTGTCTCTGTCCACAGCCTTTGCCCCATCTCCACAGCCTGGACAAAGAGTCCACCTTACTCTCACCCTAAACTCTCACCCCATGCCCCACCTCGTGTCCCCTGGTGTGGACAGGACTCAGAGGCCCCTTCTGAGATTTCTCTGGGCTCTTCCAGTTCAATGCTCCTGCTTCTAAATGAGGAAGCTCTAGGGTCATTTCTGTCCTCCCAGGTGACTGCAATTAACCTAGCAATACCCTATGGACACTCTTCTCATCTGCTCCAAGAAAGAAGGAAGGAGGAAGGGGATGCGGGGGAAGAGATAGGGATGGACTTACAGTGGGAGTGTGGCCTTTCTCCTTAATTAGATGACCCCCCAAGTTCCCACACCCCCAACCAGAGTCACCATGGCAACAAGTGGGTGAGCAGATTGCCTGGGGAGGATACCAGGCCTGTGGGTGGTGAGGCAGGAACAGGCAAGGAGATGATGAGGAGAATAGAGGAAGAAGAGCAACACAGGCCTCAGATGGAAGCCACATCCTTGGCCCCACAGCTGGCCAGCTGAACTATGGTGGGCCTGCATGCTTCAGATATGGCCTGGGATCCCCCTCAGGCAAAAGGTTGGGTTGGTGCTATGAGCCTGCTTTAGACTTTGTAGCCTCATTCCTGAGACAAGCCTTGAGTGAGGCTTGCTAGTGGGAGGGGGGCAGGCTTGCTTGGGCAGGTACAGGAGGTCTGGGCACTGCTCTCCCAGAATAGGGAAGGGTCAGGAGGGCCAGACTGAGGAGTGCTATGGGGCTTGCTGAAGGTGGAACATGCAGGGAAAAAGAGGAAATATCTCAGAACCAGGTAACAATCAGTTGGGAGACTTGTGGAGCTTTTCTGTTCTCCAGTTTCTCAATTCTGGCTGCATATTAAGAACCATTTAGAAAGCTTTTAAAAATATTCCTGCCTGGCTCACATCATACCCCAAACCAACAAAATCAGAATTCTTGCAGGTGGGGCCTTCACATCTGTAGTTTTGTGAAACACCTCAGGCAATTTTGGTATGCAGCCAGAGTTGAGAACCATCAGGTTAGTCCCCCTTTATCATTTTATAAGTGGCAAAACTGAGGGCCAGAAAAGTGGGAAGGACTTGTCTACAGCCACATCAAATAGTGGCACAGGGAGGAACTCAAAACCTGATTTCCAAACTCCTACAGGGCAGGACACAGGAGCCTGGGTAGAAGAGGAGAGACAAGAAAAACTAGGCCTATCCTGGAATTTCAGGCTATTCAAACTCCAGCCCTGGCAGAAAAAAAGCTTCTCCATAGTGCTCTGTCCTCTGAGCTGAACCATGCTAGACTATGCTAGACCCCTGATGTAGCAGCAGGGGATGGATGAGGTGGGAAGCCTTGAGTAGGTAGTGCCCTCCTTTCGCCACCTTAGAGGGGGCACTGCTGGGCTCAATCAAGTTCAGGCTGCTACAGCCTAGTTGCTATGGGAACTGGGAGGGGAAAGAGGCAGTGAGTAGCTAGAGGAAACACCAATTAACCCAAAAAAGAAGCTGGGAAGGCTGCCCCAGTCCTCCTCCCAACAGGGCAGAAGAGACACTCCTGAAATGGGAGGGGCAAGATAAAGCGGATTCCTACCTCTCCCTAGCTCTGCAATTGCCAGTGTAGGGAAGAGTGAGTGGGAGGACGTGGACATCTTGCATCCCAGGCCAGGGCACTCTAATCCTTACAATCCCCTGGAAAGAAATGGGTGACTTCTCCCAAGGCTGTGTGAATGCATTCTCTCACATCCCAAACCCGGGACTCAGGGCCAGAGGGTTTAGAAAGAGATCCCCTGTAATCTCAGTACTTGGGAGGCTGAGCTAGGAGGAGGATCACAGATTGGAGGACAGCCTCAGCAACTCATCAAGACCCTATTTCAAAATAAACATTAAAAAAAAGCTGGGTGTGTAGGTTGGAGATAGAATGGCTCTGGTTTCCACACAAAAAAATTAATTAAAAATAAAATGAAGCCAATCATAGTGGTGCACAACTGTAATCCCAGTACTTCGAAGGCTGAGTCAGAAGGACTATAGGTTTGAGGCCAGTGGCATGTGGTAACTTAGCAAGACCCTGTTTCAAAAGAGAAATAAAATAGGGCTTAGGGGTGTAGCTCAGAGATGGAATGCCCCTAGGTTCAATCCCCAGTACCACTAAAAAATTTTTTAAACAATAATTAAAATAAAAAGGGCTGGGGGTATGGCTTAGAGGTAGAGTATCCCTTAGTTCAACCCCCAGTGCCACAAAATAAATAGATGATGATAGATAAATGATGATGATGATGATGATAGATAGATAGATAGATAGATAGATAGATAGATAGATAGATAGATAGATAGATAGGGCTGAGATGTAGCTCAGAAGTCTTGAGTGCCCCTTAGTTCAATCTCTATTAGTGAGTGAGTGAGTGAGTGAGAGAGACCATCCTGAGCTCCTCGGTTTTGAGACCAGAAAACCCTACAGCGAAGAGAGTTTCAGTTCTTGCCAACCAGGAAGTAAGCAGTTTCCTTCTTGGATTCTAACTTATTTCCCTCCCTAAGGCCTATTTCCCCATTCAAATCCTCCCTATAGACCTTCTTTTCATGGCTGCTTGTCTTCTTATTATACCCCTGGGACCCTCGGCTGGGAGCTACAGTTGCAAAACTTGTGGAAGCAAAGCAGCAATGTGGGCTGGGCTTGGGATGAAACCCACTATCTGTAAATGCTGCAGTACCTGAACACCCCACCCTGTATTTTACCCATGAGAAAACCGAGGCCCAGAGAAGGAGATTGCCTTATCAAGTCAGAGACATTCAAGGAATCAATCACAAGCCAGGGAGACACCCTGACTGCTAACCCAATAATGCCTCCTAGCACTGCATTCATCAACACACCTCAAATTGTGTGAGGGACCCCTTTGGGCAAGACAGTCAAGTGCTCCTATTCTTGATTCTGGGCATTCAATGTGGTAGATCAGAACAGAGTAAAGTGAAAGTCAATCTCCCCAACCAGAGGAAAGAGGTTATGGATGTAACTCTGGTCACAGTAGTAGTTCACTGGGATTGGCAGAGTCAGAATTGGATTCAAGGCATTATAGAGCAAATCCAGGTAGATGAGAGGGCTTTACTTAAGTGCTATAAAAATAAGCAATAGCTGTCTTGTTTCTCAGAATGATCAGTCATGAGTCAAAGTGGCCTGGTCTGGCCTGAAGGAAATGTGACTGGAGAGGTGGGGGAAAAAACCAAGAGCCAGTCTATTTCCACAGGGCCATTGTACCTCCTAGCCTCTCAGGTCATATGCTAAAATAGGTGGGGCCAACCTGTCTGGAGGTAGTCTCCTGGAGATGTAGTGTCCCTAATGCAGGGGCAGTTCTGAAGGGACCTCAATGATCCAAGTCAATCAGATGAGTAGGGGAGACAGGTTCATGGCCACTCCAGAATTGAAAAGGACCATGCAGTCATTGCCCCACCGCCCCATCTGCTGCTGGAATTTCCACTCCAACATCCCTGCCAAGCACTCTTCAGGTTCTGATTATAACCCTTGTCACAGGAAGCTCATACTCTCCTAGCATCATCAGTATCTTCAGACAACTCTAACAGTTAAAGAAGTTCTTCCTTCTTTGGAGCTGAGATAATGCCTCCCCGTAGCTTCACTCGTGTTTTTTCCTAGCTCTTCTTGGTCCCCATGCCAGCCCTGCAGATGTTTGCAGACTTCTCTGAATCTGGTCTTCTCATTCATTTGTTCATGCACAAACACATCCTGAACATCTTCTGAGTGTGTGCACCGTGCTAAGAGCCACAGATAAGAAAGATGAGTAAGACAAGATTCTTGTCTTCAAAGCGAAAGGGAGACAACCACATGAATCAATCATTATAAGCCACTGTATTAAGTAGTATGTCCTTTGTATAGTGGTAGCAAAATGGAAAGAGTGATCTCGTATGGTTGATGGTACTAGAGATTTGAACCCAGAGACATTCTACTTCTGAGCTACTTCCAGCTCTATTATATTTTATTTTATTATTTAGAAACAGGGTCTAGGTAATGGCCACACTATGGCCTCTAACCTGCAATCCTCCTGTCTCAGCCTCCCAAGTACTGAGATTATAGGGGTGTGCCACCATTGGCACCCAGCTTCAACTGTGTTTTTAAGATTGAAAGACAGGAAAATCTTCTCATGTGGGAGACACTTCAGTTGGGACTTGGGAAAAGGAGTAAAAGTTTAGTAGGTGGAATAAATCAGGAGGGAATAAGTATAATTCAAGCAAAGGAATCAACAGGTATAAAGGCCTAGGGGTTTGAAACAGTTCTGGGTTCAGACATTGTTAAGTATTTCAGCATAGTTAGAGGGTATAAAGTGTGGGAGGGAGTCATGATAGAACATGAGGCTACACAGGAAGGACATGGACATATGAATATTCTCTGGATTCTGAGGAGGAGCTGGGTTTCATTTTGTAGGCAGTGGTGGACATTTAACAGATTTTAAATAATTGCTTATTGAAAGATCGCTTATCACTTCTGTGAGCACCTTTTTATTTCTGTTTGAAAGGGTGCAGGATAGAGTGTAGATGTCAAAACTAGAGGTGGGGAGATCAGTTAGGAGACTTGCAGGGAAAATATGAGGACCTCAACTAAGGCAGCAGCAGAACCTAAAAATGAGGGTGAAGGAGTGAATGTGAGAGAAGATATTAATCAACAGGATTATGTACATATGTGGAGAATGAGGGAGAGAGAGGGGTCTAGGATAACTAACAGGTTTCTAGTTTGGGTGGCTGGGTAAGTAGCAATTTTGTTTATTGAAGAAGGGAAAATAGGAGGACGAGTAGATTTGAGAGTGAAGACGAATTCAGTTTTTGGTCATGTTAACTTTGAAGTATAGATGGGTCAGCTAGGTGGAAATATCAAGGAAGCAGTTAGGTATAATAATCTGAGCTCAGAAGGGCAGTCTGTATAAAGGTTTGGGAGTCATGAGAGGTTAAGGGTTTAGTCATTAGGAGCACAGTAGGACTATACTTTTCCACATGCTTTGAAGTTAGGCATGGCCATATGACTTACATAGGCCAATGAAATTTGAACTGAAGTGAAACTTATCACCTCTGAGGAGAAGCTTTAAGAGCTGATGTGTCATTTACCACATTCTCTTCCCTCTGCTTCTGACTTCAGAAGTGAAGTTGAGATGGACCCTCTATTGCCCTGAGAGTGTGTGTGTGGGGTACTGGAGATTGAACCCAAGGGCATTCTACCTCTGAGCTATACCCCCAGCCCTATTTTATTTTTTTTATTTGGAAACAGGATCTCACTAGTTACAAAGGGCCTCACTTTTTTGCTGAGACTAGCCTTGAACATGCAATACCCCTGTCTCAGCCTCCCTTGGTGATTACAATGAATAGATGCTTCCTGCTGACCTGTTTTAGACATGTATCATGAGCAAGAAGTAACCATTTATTATTGTATTAAGCTTCTGGTATTTAGTGGTTACCACAGCATAACCTAGCTCACCCTCACTGATATATGCAGCAATAGTGGAAGCCAGTGGAGTGAATGGCGCTGCCTAGGGAGAGTAGATATAGAGAGGGATCATCAGCAGATCCCTGAAAAATACTAACATTTAAAGGGCAGACTTGCATATCTATAGCAAGCACAATTTATAATAGTCAAATTATGGAACCATCCTAGGTGTCCATCAACAGATGAATGGATCACAAAACTTTGGTATATACACACAATGGAATTTTATTTGGCCATAAAGAACAAAATCACACCATTTTAGGAAAATGGATAAAACTTGAGAATATTATACTAAAGTATAGCCAGTCTAAAAAAAAAACAAGTAGATGTATATTTTCTCTTATATATGGAAGCTAGAGGGATACTAAGAAATGAGGGCAACATCAGATGAGCAGAGACTCCAAAGGAGTGACTGGGAGGATTAGAGAAGGAAGGAGAGGGGACAAAGTCATACAAAATGCAACAGTTGAACTAATGCTATGAACGTATATACAATTACCAATTCTAATCTCAAAGACATGCACAGGGAGGGTGAGGGAGTGGTTATGAACCTCTGGGGAGAGCAACAAGAGCTGTGTGCAAGTATTTTTATGACACTCTATACCCCAATATGCTGCAAAATTACAATGCACCAAATAAATAAAAACTAAATATTAAAAAGGGAATGTGGAGGAAGGAAATCAGATGAAGATGGAGGAGTAGCTTAAGAGATTGGAGGACAAACACAAGAGAGTGCATTCTGTAAATTAAGAGACTTTCTTTTTTATATATACTTTTATTGGTGCATTATGGTCTCACATCATAAAGTAAATCATGTTGATAGTGACATCCATGCACACAGCACTTGGTGGGCTTTCCCCTGGCTCCCTGCTCATTCTCCCCACCCCTACTCCCCATACAGGGTATTGAGATTGACGTTGGTGTTCTCACATACGTACATAATATCCATGGAAGTGATTCTCCATCTCTCCCCTCTCTCCTTCTCCTAGACCACCTCCCTGGCTCCACTGCAGTTTCTTCTCCATTATCTGAAGTCCCTCTGGTATCTCGATTGCTCCCCAGCTTCAGCATATGAGAGAAAACATATGCCCCTTCACTTTCTGTGACTGGCTAATCACACTTAACATAATGTTCTCCAGGTCCTTCCATTTGAGAGGAGAGACTTTCAAAGAATAGGGAGTGGTTAGCAGATAAGGATTTACATAGATGAGAGCACACTGGTTTACATAATTAAGAGGCAGTTTCCTTATAGTGAGAGCAGTTTCAGTGGAGCAGCCAGGGAAGATACTAAACTGTAGTAAATTGAAAAGGAATGTGAGGGGAGAAAAAATGAACTATGTGTAGACTACCCTTCTAAGAAGACAAACTTCCCATTGTTGTTTTGTTGGGTTTGGGTTTTTACTATTTCAAGGGATGTAGTTTCCAGTCCTCTTTTCTATCTGGTTGTTTATATTGAGAAAAATCCCTGTTTTTCTTGTCCTTTGCAACTGAACAGAATCCCCAGACAGGGTTTATCAACACAAAGTGAAGCACAAGTATCAGCCCTCCTGTCCTAGAAACTGTTTCTGTTAATGCAGCCTAAAATCACATTTGCTCTCTGGAGGACTGTATCATACTCTGCTGATAACTCCTTGGAGATGAAGGGAAGGAGGACTGCCTGGAGTATGGGACCAAAGAGATGGCCTAGTTCAAATTCTCAGGACACATCTGCATAATTAAAGACCCATAAGACTGTAGGCTCCCCAAGGACATGTTGTTGTATCTTATATGTGCATGCTCTCTGTGTTTCACAGAGAGTTGGGTATACAAGTGGAGGATGTAAACACTTTGAAGGTGTTGGCAAAGACTTGAAAACAAAGCTTCCAGTAGGTAGCTCAGATTGGATAAAGGTGATGAGCTTTGAGAAAAAAATGAAAATAATGGGTTATGAATGTGTTTTCATGGAATTTATAGCTGATTAAGAAAATGGGGATATATTAGCAAAAAAAGACTATAGAAAAATAAGCAGAGGAAAAAAAGAGATGTGATTGTTAACTCCAGGAAAACAAATTGACCAGGGAAGAAAATGAAATCACATTAGTCTACATGACTCAGCTGTGAACAATATTTATAATACTAATAATGTAAACACAGAATACTGTTAAAACAAGAAATTGTGATATACCAATATTGGGTGTATGGAGGAGGGGAAGCATGTATGCATAGTAATCAAAACTAAATCTTCTTCTAATTCGATATGAAAGTCAATAGATATCTAAAACAGAAAAAAACAAATATATTGACATGACATGTGGAGGTAAATATCAGAAAAAAACAGCTAAAAATGTTGAAAGTATTTAACTCTGAAGAGTGCAGCTAAGGATGAAACAGGGCTATTGTTATAATGACAAGCACTGAGATCTATCTATCTATATGCATCATTTTTAACACACACACACATATATATCATTTAAAATAAATATATAAGCTACCACATATACAGATATATATATGATATACATGGTTTTTAGCCTGGTGGCGCATGCTTGTAATCCTAGTACTTGGGAGGCTGAAATAGGAGAATCACAGGTTCCTGGCCAGCCTCAGCTACTTAGTGAGGCCCTTCACAACTTAGGGAGACCCTGTTTCAAAACAAAGAATAAAAAAAAAATAGGGCTGGCAGTGTAACTCAGAGGTAGAGGTAGAAGGCCCCTGGGTTCAATCTCCAGTACCAAAAAACAAAAAACAGATTTTTTGAAACGGAAAAATTAAGAAATAACAAATAAAATATTGGTATAACATTGAGAAATATGTAGGTAAACCTCAGAAGAAACAGCCAAGAGAGTTTTAAGTGTTCAACTCTGAAGAGTAAGTTTCAGGAGTAGACATACATATATATGTATATATGTAGCTTATAAATAACTTTGAAAATTATAAACATATTACTTTGATGAAATGAAATTAGAAACAAACTTATCTGCAGCCATGAACCTCAAAAACAACAACAACAACAAAACAAAATTCCCAAGACTTGACCTGACCAACTCAACAGAATCAGCCCACACTGCTCTGCCCCAGAGGGAAACACCCAGCCCAGACCTGCAGGCTCTGGATCATCTACTTCATCACCACTGTCTAGCCCATGAACTTGGACCAAGTGAGCTTAACAAGCTAAGAGAGTTAATGAAAGGTCCCCTAGCTAGAGAGAGGAATGAAGATGGGAGGGGGGCAGTTGACGGTGTGTGTGTGGGGGGGTGTCTGTGCTCAGTGGTTGTGCAGGTCATCCCAGGAATGATGTTAGTGTGAGAGTCATAACCATAGCTTCCTTTGAGTTGCACACATTCCCCATTCCCAGGCCACCTGTTTTTCTGGAAAACCACCACTAGCTTTCTACAGGATCCCTATGAAACCTGCCCCTTCCTCACCTTCTTCCCCAAATGTCATACTTTGTTAGGTAGATGAGAGGCTGGGGAGAACAGAGACCTGATAAAAGGTGACTGACAGCTGTGCTTAGTCTCTGGGTATGAGGTGAATCAAGCACTTTGGAGTCTTATCTCCCTCTCTGCCTCTTCCCTGTCCCATCTAAACATGTCTTTGTGCACTCACTCACTAGAATTCTCTCCAGTTGCCTTCTAGCTCCTAATCCCCCACCTGTACCCCTGACATTTCACTTCCTGTTCCCAAATCACCATTCCCTAGTCTTAAGCTGCCCACCTCAGTGTTGTGAACTTCAGATGGATATTAAGCAATCATTTGGACTGAACACATCTAATTAAGATGAGAATAATAGCTACCATTTATTATGTGCTTACTAAAAGTCGGGCTCCGTTTTAAGCACTTGACCCTGACATTTATTAACTCACTGAATCCCCACAATTACCCCCTGAGGTAGAGACAGATCTTTACAGATAAGGACAGGGAGGACCAAAGAGTTTAAATAATTTGCCCAAGGCCCAGAGCCAATAATAATAATGATGGCTAGCATTTCTTGAGCTTTCCCTCTTGCAAGCACTGTAATCTTAAGAGATTAACATGATGTCTGCCCTTTATGCCTCATAATGAGCCAATTTCTTAGTTTTTTTTTCTTAGTTTTGAAGGTGAGGAAAGTGGAGTTCCAAGAGAGATTAAGGAATATATTCAAGGTCTCAACAATTATTCTATAGAAAAGATATATTTCAAACTGGAATCAGAAACCAGGTTTACCTTTGGTGCCCAAGCTCTTATACCATTCTGCCTTTGGGATGTTCCTTTCAATTTATTACAACTATAAAAAGGTTATCACTCAAAAATATATATATTTTTTGCGGTACTAGGGATTGAACTCAGGGGCGTTCTACCTCCAAGCTATACCCCCAGCCCTATTTTTTTTTATTCTTTATTTTGAAACCAGGTCTCACTAAGTTGAGGAGGGCCTCACTAGGTAGCTGAGGCTGGCCGCGAATCCAGATCCTCCGATCTCAGCCTCCCCAATGCTGGGATTACAAGCATGTGCCACCACGCCCGTCAAAAATATTTATTTTTGATTGACTTTCAGGTCAAGTTGGGGAGATATTTCTAAGCTCAGATGGAGGAGGAAATTTTCTGAAGTCAATCTATTCTGCCCATCCCCCGTATGAGTAAGGATTTCTTTATAAATGAGTGTGGATGGGAGGGGGAGCATTTGGGTAGTAGGAAATATGCATAATAATTTCCACTCTATCAAAGCACTCCTTTCCCTTTTCCTCTAAACATACACACTGCTCTGCTTCTTCTACATGCAACAGCATCCAATCCAGAAACTAAGGGTTTGATCTTTGGCAACTGGTGCAGGGATGGATGCTACCCTCAGTAGAAAGTTTTTTGTTTTCTTTTCAGTTTTTTTTTTTCTTCTTCTTCTTCTTTTTCATGGTGCTGGAGATTGAAACCAGGAGCATTCTACCTATGAGCTACACCCCAGCATTTTTCATTTTTTAAAAATTTTGAAACAGGTTCTGGTTAAGTGGTTGAGGCTGGCCTCACATCTGCAATCCTCCTGCTTCAGCCTTCCAAGTACTAGCATTACAAGCATGTGCCACTGCACCTGGCTCCAGTAGAAAGGTTTTCTTGCCCTAGGACATAAGTTCTACTGTTTTAGACCCTACCATCTGGGGGCTTCTAGAATAGCCCTGCTTCTAGAACAGCCCTGGAATATTCAAATGCCAGAGTAAACTTCTTTGGGAAAGTCTCAGGACAGCTACACACCCACATAATTGCCCTTTCTCCATAGCTTACCCCATACATCTTCTTAATCAAGAACCCTCTAGTAGAAGGAGAGTTAGTCAGAGCTGGTTTCTGATTCTGCATCTGTTATTAACTAGCTGTGTGAACTTGGACAAGTCACTACTAAAGGAGGCAGGGACTTTCATGAACAGGCAATACAAATGGTCTAAAAACAAGAAAAACAAATGTATGACCAAAGGAATACAAGTGGAAAGCCAGTGCTATACCATTTTTCAAATAGATTAAGTCTTACATTTTTGCAAGGGTATAAACTAGAATAATATAGTAATTTGAAAGAAATTTAGTAATGTATGTCAAGAGCAGCAAGAAGGTTAATATTCTTTGATTCTGTAACTCGAGTTCCAAAACTTCATCCTGCAGAATTATTTGTGCTCCTATTTGTATGAAAAACAAAGGAAAGGTAAAATCATTTTGTGCATAGATATTTATGTAAGTCTAGAGAGAGGGGTGGAAGAATATACACAAAATTGTTAACATCTGTGATCTCAGGGCAATGGGACTGGGAGGGAGTAAATAGAAGGATTATTAATGTTTTCTTTATAAGCCTCCATGTTGTTAGACTTGACACAATGAGCATGCATTATTTTGTGATTTGAAAAACTCACAGAGAAAGAAGAAAAATGATTGAAATAGAATTTATTAGTAAAAAAGAATAATAGATCTGGCACAAATTTGTGAATTCATCATGCATCACGGACTTACTTATAATAGTAAAAGGCTGGAAGTAATGTAAATATCTAATGTTAGTGGACTGGTTAAATAAGTTACATTTCATTCATGTACAGTCATCAAGAATGATGTTTATGGATATTTAATTACATGGGAAGGTACTCAATGTACCAGTAAGTGAAAAAGAGCAGAGGAAAGAAACTATGTCAACTATGTAAAAATACATAGTCACACCAAGATGGTTATTATTTAAAAAACCTAGAAAATAACAAGTATCAGCAAAAATGTAGACAGACTGGAACCCTTGTGCATTGCTGATATACATGTAAAATGGTACATAATGTAAAATGTAACACAACTTAAAATGGTATAGCTGCTATGGAAAACAGAATGGCAGTTCCTCAAAAAGTTAAGCATAGATTTAATCATATGATCTAGCAATTACACTCCTAAGCACACTTAAAAGAACTGAAAGCAGGAACTCAAACAGATACTTCTGTACCAATGTTCATGGCAGCATTATTCATAGTAGCCAACCAAAAGTTAGAAATAACCCAAATGTCCACCAGCAAATGAATGGATAAGCAAAACATGGCATAGGCATACAGTGGAATATTATTCAACTATAAAAAGGAATGAAGTACTGATATATGCCACAACATGGATTAACCTTGAAAACATTATGATAAGTGAAATAAGCCAGACAAAAAGAGTAATATATGACTTCACTTATAAGTGGTACCTAGAATAGTCAAATTCATAGAGATAGAAAGTAGATTAGTGGTTACCAGGACCTAGAGGGAAGGAAGAATGAGAAGTTATTATGGGTTTTTTGGAACTGAATATTGCACCTAGGGGCATTCTACCTCTGAGCTATATCCCCAGCCCTTTTTATATTTTGAAACAGGGTCTTGCTAAATTGCTGAGGTTGGCCACAAATATGACATCCTCCTATCTCAGTCTCCCAAGTGCTGGGATTATAGATGTGCACCACCACATACCTTTTGGGAAGTTACTATTTAATGGGCACAGAGTTTCTCTTTGGGAGGATAAAATCATTTCAGAAATGCACAGTGGTGGTGTTGTACAACATTGCAAATGTACTCAATGGCACTGAATTGTACACTTAAAAATGGCTAAAATGGTAAATTCCATGTTACATATATTTTAACACAATGAAAAAAAAACGTAAGTGTCTCTGGGAACTTTTTCCTATTATACTTATATTTTCCAAAATTTAGCAAAGACCACTTTTTTGTAAGTGAGAAAAATACTTAAAAGAGTCTTAGTTTATAATAATCTTGAAGGATTGACTTGGTTGGAATATTTAGTTGCTTAAAACCAAGTAAGACAGAAACACTGGTAACACTTACACTACCAAATGTTCTTGGCCAGGCAGAACTTGATGGGTTGACACTTCCTTTGACACCCCCCCACACACACCAAGAAAAGCCTAGGCATCTTAGGCATCTAAGACTGGGACTAACCAAAACCCTGGCATGGGAACTGAGTATTCAAATCCCAGGCTAGGCCACTGAAGGCTCTGATGTGACAAGGTCTCAGTGCATTGTTTTCCTTTCTAGTTCTACTAGCACCTGCTATGTAGGGCTCAGGCCTATATTAGGCCTGCTTAAGGTACCTTCTCTCTTCCTGCCCTGGTTGATCCTTCCAGCAGATTGGGGCTGAGAATATAACAGAGATACCTTCTCTCTACACAAGAAAAACTCAGCTCCTCCCTTCTCCCTTGCAGAGCTGAAGAAAAAGAATGGAGCAAACACCTTCCTTGTTCATGCTCATCCTCCTGTTGCTATCCATGGAGGGTACCAGTAATTGTCACTGGGTCTCAAGCATAAGACACTAGGATCTTGAATAAAGAGGATGTTAGTGGGTCCTCACTCTGGATCTGAGCCACTCCAGGGGGTCTCCTAAGCTACCAACAGGCTCTACTGAGCCTCTCCTCCAGTGAGCCAGCTTCTCACCCCAGCTAAACATACCCAGCTAGATATTGCCTTGACAAATAGCCAGAGGAGATTATTAACGTCTGTGCCCTGGGGAAAAAACAGACCTGGGTTTGTATCCCAGCTCTCCTGCATTTTAGCTAGGTATCTTGGGTAGATTTCTCTCACTCAGCCCCCATTGTCTCATTTTTAAAATGGGAATAATGGTAGTACTTGCCTGCTAGAATGATTGTTAGGATTAAGTGAACTTGTGGACATATATAAAGCCCCCGGTATCCCCTGGGCACTCAAAAGATTGCAGCTACCTGGGCATGGTGGCTCACACCTGTAATCCCTGTATTTGGGAGGCTGAGACATGAGGATCGAAGTTTCAAGGACAGCTTCAGCAACTTAGCAAGACCATGTTTCAAAATAAAAAGGGCTGGGGATGTAGCTCAGAGGTAGAACCCCACTGGGTTCAATTCCCAATACCAAAAAAATCTTGCAGTTTTCTTTCCCTCTTTCTCCTTCTTGTTCCTTTCTTCTTTGAAGCCATTTGGCCTCATCTTCTGGCCCAGAAACCTGTGGCTCAGATTCCAGATCCTTTCTCCAGAACCCATTCAAGCAGGAGTTTTGTTCCTGGTAATCCCTGTCACCCCATAATAACTCCTTCTCTCCCTAGAGTCAATTCACCTGGTGCCCTTGATCTCCCCTTTAAGCACGTACCTAGCTCAAGATCTCAGGTATTTATGCTTTTCTAACCCCCCTTTTTATTCCCAGGGACAGCATCCCTGGCCTCCAGCACACACATTCTGATAGGTGCACCTGTAACCACAGGAATGCACACATACCATTCCCCAGAGGCCTATCAGGGTGGCATTGCAGAATGGTGCTTCTAGGGGCCCAGATTTGTCAAGACCCGTCAGAAGCAGAGGCCCACCCCCAGCCTTCAGCAAAAACCTGAAGCTAGAATCCATATGTGGCTGAAAGAGGAGCTGGGAGAGCAGATTAGATGCCCAATCTGCATAGGTGCACAGCAACTAAGCAGCCTTGGAAGGCGGAATGCACACAAAAGCTACCTTGAATGAAAAGCTTTTCTAGGGCAAAATTCCTACCCCTGAGTCTCAGGTATCAGCCTACTTGCCCATCAACATGCAGAAGAGTGGCCATAGCCGGGCGTGGTGGCACACACCTGTAATTCCAGTACTTGAGAGGCTGAGACAGGAGGATCACAGGTTCGAGGACAGCCTCAAAAACATAGGGAGACACTCAGTAACCTAGCAAAACCTTGTTTCAAAAACAAAAATAAAATAGAGCAGGGTGTGTAGCTCAGAGGTAGAATTCCCCTGGGGTTCAATCCCCAGTACCAAAAAAAAAAAAAAGTGGACACACCCTTTCCCTGTGATACTGATGGTGTAGAGGGGACCAACACACACACCCACATGGCTTGGAAGCACCCTCTTATGCTTGTGATGTGTTCGGAAATCCATGACCCTCCTCTGATCTCAGCCCTATCATTGTCTTCCCTTTCCTCACCCCCACCTCCACCATGTTCGGAAGACTCTTCCAGCCAGACCATGGTATTGAGTAGGAGGCTGCTGGGCTCCCATTCTTCCCTTAACTCCCCCTACCCCCACCTTCAGGAGACACCAGTATATCCTTCCTGGAGGTTCCCGTTGCTATGGTGACTATAGTAGTCAGGCACCAGCCTGCGGGAAGGATGGGAAGTAACCATGAAGACTGGGGGATGTGTGTGTGTCTGTGCCAGTGTGTGTCTGAGTGTGTATATGTGCACACAAGCACATGTCTACCTTGAGTGGGGAGGTGACAAAGGAGGGAAGGAGGGAGGAGATGAGAACAAA
The DNA here is from genome assembly GCA_004027655.1 of Graphiurus murinus. Taxonomy (NCBI): domain Eukaryota; kingdom Metazoa; phylum Chordata; class Mammalia; order Rodentia; family Gliridae; genus Graphiurus; species Graphiurus murinus. The sequence goes on along the minus strand of PVLC010006287.1, from coordinate 37,803 downwards.
GAGGAAGAGGAATGCCCCCAGAAGATGAGAGTGGGGTAGGAGAAGAGATGGATGTGAGGGATGTGAAGTTGAGTGGAGTGTGAGGGATGTGAACGGCATGGGGGTGCCGAAGGCAAGAGGTGCAGTGCCAAAGGGGTGAGGTGAGGAAGCCAGAAGAGGATATAGGATCTGGGGCAAAGGTTGGGAAGGGTGCAGGGTGGGTGATGGGAGGGTGGAGGGGACAGGAGGGGCTGATTGTTAGAGAGTAACAGGGTAGGGAGGGGTAAAGGATCAGTGTGAGAGGGGCAATGGTAAGTTTAGAGAGGAGTGGAAGAGTCTAGGTGAATGGGTAAGGATTAGAGAATGAGGTCTGGGGTGTAGTTTAGGAAGGGTCCAGGGTGATAAATAGAAGACTGGACAGGTTGTAGGTTGTTGGCATGTGGATGACAGTATTGGGCATAAACTAAAATGTGGGAAAAACAAGGTGGGGTAGGGTCAGGATGGGGGTGAGGGATCTGGAGAGGTGGGTTTCAGCATGAGGCCACTTTGCCATTCCCAGCCTTATCCCACTGTGTCTTTGTTCTAGCCACAAGCATTGCCTCTTCTCCGTTCCTGCTCCTGGATTTCTAGTTCCTGCCCCTTCCCAGAACCCCATGCTCACATTCCTTAGTGATGAGATGAGCTCCTGCAGATCTGCAGGCCCCTCCCCCAGGGATAGCTTTGCCACTGTTCCCAGGAGGCTGCTTATTGACTGTCTCCCCGTTCCTCCACCCCCAAACAGGGACCAGGGCACCCTTTCTGGCTGCAAGAACCCTGGGTGAGGTGGTAAGCCTGTGCAGTAATGCTCCTTGCCTGTCATACTGGGTGACAACAGTGACCACTGGCCTACTGGGGGCTCTTGCCCTTTGCCCAATACCCTGAGCTACCTGCTCTAGGCACCCCTCAAACCCAGCATTAGCCCAGGAGTCCTGCTTGGCAGGAAAGCTGTGGCAGGTGGGAGGAGAGAGGAAGGCAGTGAGGCAGAAACAGCTGCCAGCCGGAGTGGAGGAAGAGCAAGGCCCCAGCGGGTACGGGCAGAAGGCGAGGTGGTGGCTCTGACAGCCCCCTACCCTCTCCTGTGTGTGGGTGTTAGACCCAACTTCCCTCCCCAATCCGCCCCACCCAATGCTGCTGTTCAGGGAGCTCGAGGGCCTAAACTCTGGGCTGAAACAAATCTCAGAGGCTTCCTGGTCCTACTTGCCCAATAATCTGGTGCTAATCATGGCATTTCCCTCCAAGGATCTACTTGTATAGAGCCAGACATCTCTGGGGAGCCAGAGCTCACCTCCTCCTACAGCAGTCTGTTCCTTCTTTGGAAGGAAACAAAACAAACAAACAAACAAAAAAATCTGTGAAGTGAGTGGCTCTGATGTGCCAGGTCCAGAAACTGTACAGACCTCACATTAATAACGATGTCCCAGGGCTGTTCTGAGGAATTAGCCCCATTGTACAGATGAGGAGAGAGAGAGAGAGAGAGAGAGAGAGAGAGAGAGAGAGAGAGAGAGAGAGAGAGAGATTGATTGATTGATTGATTGAATGATTCCCTAGCTTACAGTCACACCGGTAATAATAAAGAAGCTGGGTTCGAACCAAGGACTTTCTAACTATGTAGTCCCTCTGAAGCCAATAGGATACGCTTCTTAACTTATTTATTTTTGGTACTGGTGATTGAACTCAGGACCATTCTATGTCTGAGCTACCCCCCCCCACCCTATTTTATTTTGAAACAGGGTCTTCCTAAGTTGCTGAGGGTCTTGCTAAGTTGTTGAGACTGGTCTCAAACCTGCAATCCTCCTGTCTCAGCCTCCCAAGTACTTGGATTATGGGCGTATACCACCACACCTGACTAGGACATGCTTCTTCTTTTGTACCAGGACAACTCTTCTGAGGTATGAAGTCCAACACCACATTCCCCTGAGTCTCCTCTTCTCCAGGTCAAACTGCTCCATCAACTCTCTCTAGTACAACTTGGGTTTCAGCCTCCTCCTAAACCTGATCAGTGTGAGACCCAGAACAAAGCACACGGTCTGCTTGGTGGGTTTGGGCCAGTCCAGAATAGGACTATGGAATCCTTTCTGGGCCCTAATATGGATCAATGTAGACCAACGAATGGCAGGCAAGAACGAAGAATGTCATTCCCTTGAGTCTCTAGCCCTTCTTGGATAAAGACCTATAAGAGAAGAGGCCAGGGGTTTGCTCCCATCTCCATTACTCCCCCAAGTCTGAATATTCTGGGTTGAGAGCAGGAAACAGGCAGAGGAGAGGGGAGAGGTGATCAAACCAGGCAGAGGCATGGCAGGATTGGGAAGCTGGAGAGCTGGGCAGGGAATGAAATGATTGTCCAGTAACCCTACATGGGGCCAAGGGGTGACTTAGGGCTTAGAGAGTACACAGGGAGAAAAGGTAGAGCATGGCCCCAGGAGCTGGGAGAGGCCAGAGTGGGGATGGGCATTGTCCTGCCTGGGTTAACATCTCCCTGCTGTGTGAGAGGAAGTCAGTCGCACATTAAGGAAATGTTGCAGCTGGTACTAAATTGGGAAGTGTCACAGGCAGCAGTGAGGACAGGTATGATTTGTGGGGCCCTGTGTGGCCTGAAACAGGGGCAGACAATACAAAAGAAGAGAACAGGGTTTCTGGGGCCACCCAGGAAAGATCTGACTAAGGAGCTCAGAACACTAGCCCTGGGGCCAGGGGGTCAGCTGACCCTGGAACCAGGGCTCCAGGCTTGGTTTCCAGAAGTAGAGAAAATCTCCTCATCCTGGCATAGGGCAATGGGCTCTGCAATCAGAAGTTCTGAAGGTGGGCATCATCTCTCAGGGTCCCACTGGAGTAGGGGCTGCACAGGAGGGCTTGGAGCTAGAGAGCAGGCTCGGATCTGCAAAGAAGGCCAGTGAGGGGGGTGGGGTGAAGGGTTAAGAAGAGAGGGGGCTGCAGGTAGGAAAGGAATAGGGCTGTCTTTGTCCTTAGTGCCCACAATATGGCTGTATTGAAGAGCTCTGTGGGTCTGGGCTTCATTTGAGGAAGAGAGCTGTGGAAGAGTGGTGGGAAAGATAGGAAGAGAGCTATGGAGCTGGCACTGCCCTTCTGCCAGCACAGCAGGCAGCAAGAGAGCAGGAGTTGTTAGCTTGCTTGCTGGAGACACAAGGAGACCAAGGAAACAAAGGAGAGGAGGGAGGGCCATGGGGAACTTGAAGGGAGGCCATAACAAGTGCATGGTCTTAACACCAGAGCACACAGGTTGTAGTCTTGGCACACCTGTTTACTGGTTGAGTGACCTTAGGTCAAACTGCTTGATCCTTCTGCATCTGTTTTCTCATCTGTAAAATGGGGGTAATAGCACTAGTATTATCAACCCCCCCTCCCGGGCAGCTGTGATATCCCATTAAATATATGAAAGAGATCGAAAACCCTAAGGATTCCATCAATGTCCAATGTTAGGTTCTTATTACAGAATACTATCAGCTACCTCTTCTCACTTAAATCTCACAAAATGCCCAGGTTATGGGCAGAGCAAGGATTAGTATTCCTGATTTACAAATGAGGAAGTGAAAGCTTAAAGAAGTGAAGTGACTTGCCCAAGGTCACACTACTAACAAGTCATAGAGGTAACAAGGCCCCCTGAATCAGAGAGATTAGTTGTCTTTGCCTGCATCAAGCTGCTTGGTAAAAACAATCAATGTGAGGGATTACTATTTAGCACAGGATCAGACAGGGCTTGAAGCTGACTACAACATGGAGAAAACCCCATGGGAAAGTTGTGGCGTGGTTCTCAGTTCTCATTCATTCTGGTAATTGAGGGGGAAAAAAAACAACAAAAAACAGGGCTATGGCATCAGAAGGAGGTCCACAAAAAACAGACATGCCTTATTCCTTCTGCTAGTGAACTACATCCTGCTGCTCCCACTGAGTGTACCTGTGGCAGCCATTGAGGCTACAAGTTGTTATTTCTATATGACAAAATGTGTCCTTCTTCATGTGACAGTACTTCCGCCTGAGTGTCTCTGACACCATGGGGAGATGTGTGCGTGTATGTGACACGGTGTCTGCTTCTGTGGCACTGTGGATGTGATGACCTCGTTGTATCTCTGTGTGACTTTGCTCAGGGTGGTGGTAGTGGTGGTGGTGTATGGCTGTGTGTGCTGTCTATCTGTCTGTACACCTTTAAGAAGTGGAATATCTCATTTGGTAGTGTGAGTGAGGCAGTGAGTCAGCTGAGGCTGAGGAAGGCGGGAGGAGACTGCTAGGTTACGAGAACAGGAAAAGAGAGAAGGAGAAAGTGAATTGAGGAGCAAGGAGCTACCACCTTCTTCCTCAACCCTCTGCCCCAAGTCCCTGTGGAGCCCACCAAGAGCACCAAAGCCTTTCAGAGTCCATCGGGATCATGCTAGATGGAAAGGGGACACTTTTTGCCCCTTCCCAAAACCTTGGAGGGAGATGAGCTAGGCTAGGAAGCAACTGTCTCCTTCTCCAGCTCTTGGCCCCTAGCTGGAGACTGTGTGAGGCCACTAACCCACCTGGTCTCCTTGTCATTTGACCCTTTGACCTTGCTGTTCCCTTTCCTTCCAAAGGCAGGCCACCGGGCCAGGCACAGAGAACAAGACAGTAGCATCAGGTCCCAAATGTTCATAGCCCCTACCCACCTACTGGCCAGAGCAGCCCTGCTGAGGGTCAAGAAGTTTCCCAGCACTCAGCTCTTCCCTAGGGAGGCCCATTCTGCAGCTATTTTGTCTCTCCCCTCCCCTGGATGCCTGCCCCTAGCAGCCAGAAAGCCAGCTTTCCCTCCGCTGCCACCCTAGGGCTCTGGGAAGACACTGGGAGTTTTATAATGCACCAACCTTCAGTGGCCCTTCCACAGCCAGTGTGACCTATTCCCAGCTACTTCCTTTGTAGGGGAAAGAAATCTGCAGGTTCCCTCCTTGGGAGAAGACAAGCACCCCTGGGCTCTACCTGCCTCGGCTGTGGCCAGCCACCTCAGGTCATATAAGGTCAACAGTGTGGCCCTGTCCTACCACCAGGAGTGTCTCCTCTCACCCACTGGAAGGAGCCAAAGAGTGAGGATTAGGATGCCAAATATTCTTCCTCCCTCTTTTGGCCTCCCCCATCCTTGCACTAGCCAGTCCCAGGACATTCAATTCTGGCCCAGGAAAGGAGGGAGGCACAGCTGGCTGAGGATGTGAGGATGGAGGCCTGCGGGGGTGGAGGCACAATCTCTCCTTCCACCCCTTTACCAGCCCGGGGCCCTGAGACTTCTCCCTGCTCATACAGGGCCAGGGTGGCCCCAAGATGTCCAAATTCGGAATTAATGTAAGTTGGCCAGGTGATCACCTGGCCTAAATCCCTGAAACCTCTTCTCTAGGGAGGGGTTTGGGGTGTCACTCGGCAGTGCGGCACTGAGAAACCCTCAGAGCTGTGTGGTGGGTAGAAAGCGAGACCTTTTCCCTCCGGGTCCCACTGTCACCTCTGCCTCCCAGGCAGCTGCCTCTGCTGGGGATGCCAGTCCCTACCTTACAGCCTTTCGTGCAGGACCGGATCGAGTACTCTTCTGCCTGTAAGTATTTATGCAGCACGAGATCAAACTCATCATATTTTTCCTGAGCATGTCGGTCCAGTCGCTGGTATGCTTCGATACAGTTGCTACATGCCTCCCAGGACCCGGAGCCCGGACTGGCTACTACGGCCAGCAGGTCCCCCAGCAGGGTGTCCAGACTGCAGTCCAGGCTGTCGGGGCGGTCCATGCCCAGCAGCAAGTCCCAGACCGTGTAGTTGTCGCAAAAGGAGAGAGTGAAGTTCCGAAAGTGGCCTTTGAGCAAGTTTTTTTTGGCGGAGGGGAACTCGGCCCGGGCACGGGAGCCAGGGGGCCGCAGAGGGGGCGCCGGGGTAGTCGGTTCGAAAAGTCTCTGCAAAGATTCCAATTTGGTGCAAGCTGCGTCCAGCCCCGTGGGCTCCGGCATGCCGCCGCAGACCTGTCCAGGGCCGGCGGCGGGGGCGGCTTTGGTCAGGTTGCTGTATCGGGGGCCGCAGGTGCCCGGGGGCGCGTCGGGTTCGTCGGGCGACAGTGGCGGCAGCGGCAGCACTGCACGAGGAGGTACCGGCTGCCGCTCCCGGCCGGCCCCCCAGGGCGGCCGCATGGCGCTGCTCAGCTCCCTGGCCCGGGGCCGGGCCCCCGCGCACAGCCACAGATGGTCAGCGAGCAGCACGGTGAAGAAGAGCAGGGACGCCAGGGACAGTCGCCATCGCTGCGCCCGCTCGGAGTCGGCGCAAGGTTTGTCGCTTGGCCTGGGAGCCCAGCAGCAGCAGCAGCAGCAGATCAGAGCGGCGGCGTCTTTTCCGGGCCACATCCAAGCGCCCCTGAACATATTTCAAGGGGGCCGGGCTGGAGGAGTAAGCTGGCGCGAGGCCGGACGGCGGTCTACGGCGGGCAGGCTGCGCTCCGCTCCGCGCTCCTCAGCGCCGTCCAGGCTCTATCTCGGGGGCTGCATGGCGTGGCAGGCCAGCCGGCCCGGGGTCCCTCTCAGGCCGAAGTGGCGGGGCGCTCTCGTGCCGTCCCCGCGCCGCTCCCGCGCTCCTTCGCTCGCAGCCGGGGCGCCGCCGCCCGGCCCGCTAGGCGCTGCCCGCCGTCCTGGCGGGGGGCGGTGCGGGGCACTGGGGCGGTGGCGGCTGCGGCGGCGGCGGCGCCGCACTCCTCATAGTGTCGGGCCCCTCAGTTGCCCTCGGCTCCGCGCCACTTCACTCCGCGCCGGCCGCTGCCCGGCTCGCACTCAGTTTCAGCCGTCTCGGCTCGGCGCAGCTCTGCACCCCTCAGCGCCGCCGTGCGGGCCCGGCCGCCGCGCTCAGTTCCGCTCCCCCTAGCCCCGCGCCGCGCCTCTCCCTCCCGCTGCCCGCTCCGCGCTGCTCCCGGCCTCGCTCGTGCCCTCCTAGGCCGGCCGGCCGGTCCGCTGCCCAGCCCTTCGGGCTTCGCTCGTGCTCTGGCTGTTTGTAGGGGCCGGTCCCGGGCCGGCTCCGCGCTGGCTCCGCACCCGCTGCTCCCGGAGTTCCGGCTCGGGCGGGCCACCTGGCTCCCGGCAGCGCCACAGGCGCCGGACGCGGACACCGGGCTTTACTTAGTGCGCCTCTCGCTTCCGCCTCTCATTCGCACCGTTGTGACGGCCGCCCAGAGGCACGGCCCCGTGGCTCCCGCTGGCCATGCCCCCTCAGTCTGTCGCCATCTTCCGCTGTGCGGAGAACACCTTGAGAGCCCGTGTGCGAGTGTGTTTGGGGGGGAGTGGGGCGGAGAAAGAGGCACTGAGAGGAGGAGGGAGCGGGACTGGGGCCCCGACTGCGCCTGCGCCTCAGGACTCCCCCCAACCAACACCACCCCACCCCAGCCCCCGCCGGCCGCAGCCTGTGCTGTTTGAGGATGTTTCCAGTCCACCCCCCAACTCCATTCACTTCAGCGCCTCGGTTCATCTGCCCGCTCCCCTAGTGCACACACCGCAAGCTGAGTCCCAGGCCCCTGGCGCTCCCCCTCCCCCACCAACTCGGGCGCCTGCCTCCCTCCCCAGGGCCGCTGCACATCCTCCCCATCCAAGACTAGGGGACTTTTGAGGGTGATTCTTGGAGGCTGGAGGCAGGCACCTTCTCCGTAGGGTCTTGCTGCCTCCCTGGGTCGCCTCCCCCGTCCCCAAGACTAGGAGATGCTGGAGCCGGCTCCGGGTCGGACCAGTCCCGTGTCCCTAACTCCACTGTCGCCCTCACTGTCCTGCCCGAGGCCAAGGCGGCCCCTGGTGCTGAAGGACAGCTCCTAGTTTCGCTGCTGAAGAGGACTGACTGAGCTTGGAGAGAGTCCTGGAGAGGGCAAGGCAGTGGGCTAAGGTGGGTAGTAGTGGTGGGGTGTCGTTTTTGCCCTTAGGAAGATTTCCAGCAGCCTCCCCCCAACCCCCGTCCTAGGTTTCTGGCTCCCCCTACAGGCTGCTGAGAATAGCTGAGCGAGAGTTAAGGAAGCTGCTCCGCTGGGATGGAACCTTGTGCTTGGGCCCTCACAGAGTCACATGGCACTAAAAACTCGGAGGTACAAACGTCCTGCCGCGCCACTAACCTTGTTTAGACTCCACAAAATCTCACCTTGCTCTTGTGATCTACTTCCTTTTCCTCTCTCCTTGTAACTCTCACATTCTCCTTTTTAACCAGCTATCGCCTGCAAGGATTTGTTAATATTAAGAATAACAACAATAGAGAACATAGTCTATTGAGTGCATACTATGTGCTAGATACTGATGTAGAGAGTTTGCATTACTCATATACCCTTCACAATCATCTCTTTAGACAAGCACTACTGTTATCTTTGTTTACCTATGAGGAAGCTGAGGTTTACTCTGGTTCAATTACCTGAGGTAACCAACCTGTACAACCAAGCTGGAAACCCAGAGAGTCTGGCTCTAGAGCTCTCTAACACTGCAGGAAGGCTCTGGAAAGATGACACAGTCCTGCCTTAAAGGAAATTACAGTCTATAAAAGGAAAGCAGACATGCCTTCAATAGTGGGAGGATTCATGGATGATAATGGTTCTGCCACTGAACATGCTGTGTGCCCTGAGAGAATCTTTTGCCTTTCAGAGTCTTGGTTTTCCCCCAAGTAACTGGAGGGAATGTCAAGGATTAAGTGAGATGGATGGGAATTGTTAGCACTACTCAGAAGTAGACTGAGGGGTGGGTGCACGAAAAGTTTCTGGAAGAAGAAGAATTGGAGATGGTTCCTAAGGAAGTAGCAGAATTTGGGTGACTGAGTTGGAAGGTAAGAGGAATGAGGGTGGAAAAACTCCAGGGACAGGGAGCAGCCTTGTATGTTTGTGAAGCTGTGAGTGTGATTGTTTGGCACTGTTGATAGAGCTTGTGTAATAGAGATGAGACAAGGGACAAAAGTGTCAGGCATTTGGGAGGCCTATTCATTCACTTGTGTCCAAGCACTGTGCTGGGGCCTTTGTAGGACATCTATAAGCAGGCATAGCTCTGCCCTTGAGAGGCAGACATATTAATGAAGAAACTGTAACCCCATGCAATAGCATGATATTGAAGAGAGCTCCCCCTTCCATAGAGGAAGGGACCAATCAACTCTGTCAGCTTCCTGCAGAGATGATTTTGCACACAGCTACTTGAGTTGGGGCATTCATTCATTTGTTTGTTTGTTAAACATCTATTGCAGATCAACTATGTTCCATGTGCTCTACTAGGCATCAGAGATATAGACACGAGTAAAATATGTTTTGGACAGAGGAAGGTTAGTTGAAGTCTTAAGGGATGAGTGGGAACTGGCTAGACAGAAAGCAGAGAAAGTGATGTGTGAAGGATATCCCAAACCAAGGGAAATCATGTGTTTTACATGACTTCTGGCCCAGAAGCAAAGCCAGAAAAGACATGTTCTGAAACCTGCAGAGCAGTTCATCGTTACTAGGTGTGAAGTGGAAGCGCTGCCAAAAAGGAGGCTGAGGATTTGGCAGGAGCCAGATCATGCAGGGCCCTGGGCTCCATGCTAAATAGTTTGGACTTTATCCCAAGGGTACTAGGAGCCATGGAAGAGGTTGAAAGGTTTCCAGGAGGAGGTGACATGATCTGATTTGTATTTTTAGAAGATTGATTTGCCTGCAGCATGGAGCCTGGGTTGGAGGGGGCGATAATGGAGGCAGGGAGATTGGTTAGGTGACAAAATGTCAGGCATTTGGGAGGCCTATTCATTCACTTGTATTCAAGCACTGTGCTGGGTTAGTAATCCAGGTGAGGTGTTGAGGGTTGAACAAAAGCAGCAACAATGCAGACTAGAGAAGAAATGCACATGGAAAGCAGAAATGAAGGAGGTAGAATTGAAAGGATTAAGGATTGGCCTAGATGTAAGGAATAGACAGAGGGCAAAGAAGAAGGAGGGTGAAATCCAAGGGTACCAGTTAGTGATACCCAGCAAGACTGTCCCTGCCCACCCAAAAACTGTTTTTTCTAAACCATTCTTTGGTTAGTCCTTGGAGGGTTCAGTGTTCTGTTTAACAAAGAAGGATAATTGCTTACAGATACCCAACTTAGAGCTGATTGGCAAGGCCCCAGTGATTGACACCCTTGAGTGCCAATGAAAGAACAGCCGACCAGACCTAGGCTATCAGCTCTGAACACCTCTGGAGCTTTCTGGGAGAAGTCATTCATGCAAAACTCCCTCCCTCTCCCCCAGCAAACACAGGGCAAAAAGTGTCTCACAAAGGTCCATTTATCACAGGAACACAAGATAACAATAACTTACCCACACAGTACCGCTGCACACAAAGAAGTGGGAGCACACCCAGATAACACAAGAAATTGGGCTGGGGACAGGGAAAGCATTGGCCTCTAATCAGTTCCTGGAGCAGAATAGCCAAGTTAAAGAGGGGGCTGGGGTGGCCCACTGCTCCCTGGAGTTGGTAGGCCCTGACCAGCCTTCTACCCAACCCTTCCTTTCCACCTGCCCACCCCTGTCCAGCAAAGGCTAGAGCCAGAGGATAAAGGCGGGTCACTCCTGAGGGCACTCACACTGCTCACTCAAACCTGGCAGAGGTTGGCAGGGAGGGAGGGAGGGAGGGAAGTTTTCTGCAGCGAAATACTGACAATTGGGAAGAAGACAAAGTTGAAGCCCTTTAAAGAGACTAATGCGGATATCCAGGGAACTTTCTGTTAAGCTCGGGTCTTTAAAGGTCATGGACAAAAGGTGGGAAGGAGGCCCTGTAATTAAGGGTGAAGCTAAGAACTTGGAAGAAGCATGCCAGGATGGCTTAAACACAGCTTGAGCTGAAGATTGTCAGGCTCTACCTGAATTCCACCCTCCATCCACTCCTACCTCCATAATCAGAATAATTTTCCTCCTATTGGCAGGTTACACTTGTTCTAAGACAAGGACAGATTGAAGTAACCCTCGCCTGCCTACTGGAACTCAGGATCAGACCAACCCTCTGACACTGGTCCAGGTTTGATCTCAATTTTCAAATAAGTTTCTACTTCATTCCCTACCTCTGATCATGTCTTGTATCTAAGACCCTGCCTGACCATCTGTCACCTGTCAAGGCCTAGTCTCAGTCATGCTTTTTAGTCCATCATTAGGGGAAGGAGTCCTGATCCTGAACCTGAACCACAAGTGGCTAAGGTCTCATGGCCCACTGACAGACTCTTCTGGTTACAACTACTCACTTGTATTTCTTTTTTTTTTTTTTTCGATACTGGGGATTGAACTCAGGGGCATTCTACCTCCCAGCTATACCCCCAGACCTATTTTTTATTCTTTATTTTGAAACAGGGTCTCACTAGGTAGCTGAGGCTGGCCACAAACCCGGATCCTCCAGTCTCAGCCTCCCAACTGCTGGGATTACAAGCATGCGCCACCACGCCCGGCTACTCACTTGTATTTCTAAATGCCCCCTCCCTCTGATTCCTATAGTCTTGCTTACTCCATTTGGATCCCCAGTTTTCCTGTTATAGCCCTATGCCAGTTAGAAATGCTTTGGTTTACAAATAATAGACAACAACTGTGGCTTAAACAGATAAAGTTTTACTTGTCTTGTTCAATAAAAGTTCCCTGAATCAAAGGTACATGGCTGGTATGAGAGTTCAGTGATGACATCAAGACCCTGGCCTTTCATCTCCACCATCCTTAAGGAAGACTTTCATCTACTTGCTTTTTGCTAGGGTTACAAGATAGCTGCCACTGCTCAGGGCTTCATGTATCTATTAAGACAAGAAGTGACAGAGTTAGAGGGCAAGAAGGCTAAGGGCAAAAGTTCTTCCATAGATGTGTTTTGCCTTTTAGTTCAGAATGAAGCATTTTCTCCAAAAACATCCACCTACATCACTTGGACTATAACCATGTCATATGGCCGTTCCAAGCTGCAAAGGAAGCTGGGAAATCCAGTAACTTTGGTTGAGCACATTGCTGCTCTGAACAACGTTGGGATTCTGTATGTAAGGAATAAGAGTAGAATCATTTTGGCTTAGACAACTAGTAGCATCTGCCATGAACCCCAACCGACAACTGCTAGCCTGGGCTATCATTCCCTTATTACTAAACCCCTCAGCTACTGGGCTTTGATTCCTGGACTTGATTCTCTCCTAGCAACAACCACTGGATTTGTTCCTCTAGAAAAGGATGGAAGAGACCTGCCTGGTTAAACAACAACGCATGTGAAAAGGACCTTGATTTGATTGTAAAGTCAATGCAAGCCAACAGAGTGATGATGCTGCCAAAAGAGGTAATTAGATTTTAGGCTGCATTAATAGAAGTATAGAACCAGAACAAGAGAAGCAATGGTTTTGCCATTTTCTACACTTGTCACATCACACCTAGAACACTGTGATCCATTCTGGACAACTTGTTTAAACTGGGATAAAATGGCTAAGTGTAAGGTGTCCAAAGGTGAGTTACTTGGTTGGCATACCTGCAGCCACATATTCTAACAGTTGAAAGCCTGGTGCTTATTTGATCAAGAAGCAAATAGACCCAAGGAAGAACCCATATAGGGGAAGGTTCAGAAGTATATATTCAGGTTAAGGTTCAAAGCCAGGGAAATTACAGCAAGCAGAACAGTATCAAGCAATTAAGTGAGAGAATGGAAGAAAGAATCAATAACAATCAAACACTTATCTAGTACATGATATGTGCCAGAGATTGTTCTAAGCATTTACATGTATTAAATCACTTAAGTCACATATATTAAGTCTATGATAATAATTCTTAGGGATAGAAAGTATTATTGCCTTTATTTTCCAGATAAAAAATTGAGGTGCAAACAGGTTAAGTTACTTATTCAAAGTTGTACCATAAGTAAGTGGCTGAGGCAGAATTTGAACACATGCAGTCTGGCTCCAGAGCTCATGCTCACCTTAACCTCCTCTCAGAAGAAGGTTAGTGATTCTGAGTAATTTGCACACCAGATAACATTTGCAACATTTTTGGGTACCTGGGATTAAACCCAGGGGTGCTCTGCCCCTGAGAAGCAACCAAGCACTTTTTTATTTTTTATTTTGGAATAGGGTCTCACTAAGTTGCTGATACTGACCTTAAACCTGTGACCTTCCTGTTGTAGCCTCCCAAAGTACTGTAATTGCAGGTGTGCACCACCATGCATGGCTCATTTGCAGTTTTTTTTTATTTTTTGCCACTTGTGGGTGAATTGGGACATCTGGAGCTGAGAGATGTCAGCCCCATTTTAAGTCTTATGACCCAGGGACTTCTCCAAGATATTTTGATACCTTCTCAGTTAAGCCCCATTAAAGTCATTGTCTACATTTTAGTCGATATTGGGCTTTCCCTTTCACTTCCAATTTATAATGTAGGACTCTAGCCTCATCCCTAGGTAATTGATGGAATAGCCTCACTCTAGGATCCATTCCACTCCAGGCTACAAAGGTACAGAGATGGCCACCTCTGTGTTCTGCACTACTCCATAGCTTGTAATGTACAGAATCTGCAGCTATTACAGCTGCCACACCAATCCTGGTGGAGAGCACCAGCTTTCTGACCATTAGGCCCAGGCTCAGAGCCAACCTCCTCAAAGCTACTAGGAATAAATCTACCTTGCCCCACAGCTCCCATAGTGATCAGTCAGCTCCCAAAGTGTAAGCCACATATCTGCCCTCACATTGACTCTCACATTGCTTTTCTTTTTTCTTCACTCAGCCTAGCCCTCTAGTTTTTTCCCATCTTCCCAAGCCTCCAGTGGGCCTTTAAACAAGCTGCTCCTTAATCAGCAATCTCAACCTTTTAGAGTGGTTTTTTTTTTTTTTTTTTTTTTTTTTTTGGTGTGTGTGGTACTATGGATTGAACCCATGGCATTCTACCTCTGAGCTACTCCCCCAGCCCTTTTTAAGGGTTGCTGAGGGTCTCACTAAATCGCTAAGGCTGTCCTCGAACCTGCTATCCTCCTGTCTCAGCCTCCCAAGTACTGGGATTTTGGACCTGTTGCCACCATGCCCAGCTGGATGATTTCACTCTTTATCTTACTTCGCTCCTCAGTAGCATTTGACTTTATTGACCATTTCTTCTTGATATTTATTTCCTTATCCTCCTTTTCTTGTTTTTCTTCTACCTCTTTGAAAACTTCTTACTGGTCCCCTTTGGGGTCTGTTTTTCTATAACTGGATTTTAAGTGTTGACTTTCCTTCTGGCTGTCCTGTCTTCTCATTCTATATGCTCTCCTTAGGAGATCTCATATCTGCCCGTGGTTTGTATCCCATGTCAATATCGTTATTTAAATGTTTGAAGTACTGCTCAACTTCAATACATCCAAGACAAAACCCATGATCTAGTCCATTATATCTGGTTCTCTACCAGTTTTTCCCCTTTACAATTACTAGCATCCCCAACTATCCAGTTATGCATTTCAGAAACCTAGGAGTCACATTTGGCACCTCCTACCACATATTCAATCTGCTACTAAGTTCAATTTCACTTTTCAAAAGACTTTTAGTCCACCCATGTCTTTGCAGATCTAGTTCCAGCCACCATCTTTCTCTACTTCACGATCATCTCTCATTTTATCTATTGCAATAGATTTGTCTCTCTACACATCCATGCTGTTCCCCTCCAGCAACTTTTTTATACAGCAAAAACAGTGATGGTTTCAAAAGGTAAATCAGATCATGTCAACATCTTGTATAAAAACCCTCCAATAATTTGCTATGGACTTTGAAAGGAAGAATTATTAACATGGCCTACAAGGTCCTTTAAAGTCTTGCCCAAACTCACTTCTGCAGCCTCAGCACATACCACTCTCTCCCTCATGCTCTGTGTTCCAGTCATTCTAACCGTCTTTCAGCTCCATATATGCCATGCCACACTGACCACAGGGTCTTTGAAAATGTTTTCCCCTTGCCTGAAACACTCTTTCCACTCCTTATTCCAGCTACTTTGCCTGCCTAATCTTAATACTCAAATCTCAGTTTCAGCATACCCAGGGAAGATTTCCCTGACCAGTTCTTCCAAGCTAGGCCAGCTTACTTCATTATACCTCTCCTAGAACTATCTTCCTGTTTTCATAACATGTATCTTATTTGCATTTTCACCCTTATTTGTACAGTTCCTTAGATAAGTACCATCTCTCCCACTATACCCCAAACTCTATAAGAATAGATAACACGTCTGGTTTTATTACTCTTTTTTATCTCATGCCAAGGACAGTGCTTGCCTGCACCTAGATGCTCAGTGTTTATTGAATGAGTGAATGAATAGATAAGTGAGTGAATGAGTGAGAGTGGAAGTTAATGAATAGAGTCACTTCAAGCAAGTCCATCCCCACTCTATCACAAGGGTATAGCTTTACCTCAAAACATCTGCTAGAATGACTGTGTTTTAATACCAAACATGAACCACAACACATAGAATCAGGATCATTGCCTTGTGGCTGCCTCTAGACATACTGAATTCCCCTCAATTAATCCATCTTCAAGCAGGTATCTAAGCAGAAGTTGACTGATTGCTTGTGGCGCTATAGTAAAAAGATGAATTAGATAACTTACAAAAGTTTTGCCATCCAAAGTTTTGTGATTCTAGATTTTGGTGAATAGAGAGAGTGGCTTGATTCAGCCAGTATCTAGGGTGGGGAAGCGATGGAAGAAACCACTTTAGGATCCTAGCCCCATGGGAACCACTTCATTCATTTCCTCAATAGAAGCTTCTTTTTTAGTCCATATATTGAAGAGTCATAATTTTTCTTAATGAAAGATTGCCAGGGTTGGGGAGGTAGCACAGTGATACAGCTCTTGCATAGTATATACAAGACCCTGGGTTCAATCCCCTAAAACACAAAGCAAGCAAAGAAAATAAAACAAAAAAGATTGCCAGGTGGTAGAGGTTCTTTTATTTCCAACTCTTTCAGTTTCAAAATTCATTGGAAATCTTGTTTCCAATTTCATCTTCCCTGAATTTAAGGCTATTTCCTTTTGTTTCCCATACTAAAGATGAAGTACAGTGGTTCAGCTGTATCCAAAGAGGTTTTCTTTTGGGGGGGGAGAATACTCAGGATTGTACTCAGGGGAATTCTACTTCCAAGCTACACCCCCATCCCTTTTCTTTATTTTGAAACAAGGTCTCACTAAGTTGCTGCAGGTCTTGCTAAATTACTGAGGGTGGCCTCGAACTTGTGATCCTCCTATTTCAGCTTTAAGTGCTGAAATTACAGGTGTGTATCACCATGCCTGGCTCCAAAGAGTTTTTAATAAAAGCTATTGCTTAGGGATAAACACATTTCACAGTACAGAAAAATAAGGTATCATCTGTGGTAGAGTCAGTCCCTTATTATACTGAGTGTGGACAACTCGTGGTATTTGAATGTTAAGGATCTTGCAAAGCTGACGTGTTATCATACTGTGGGACTCCTAAGCATTGTAGCCATGCCTCTCACCTGAACTGTAGGGCAATGAATGAATAGTATCAATCACATCCAAGTCTTGAGGATCATCTGGAAAATAAATGTATTCCTCAAAGAAGGAACTGGGGTTGGGGGGGAGGTCTCCAAAAACATTTGGGACTCAAGTTTCTGTAGTACTGGCTGGAGAGAGGATTCCACCCTAAAACCTTTTCTTCTGAGGCTGGAGTTAATAGGACTCTGCCATATCAGAACACACTGGGAACACAAAGGAAAGGAGCCAGACCTCTGCTGCTTTGGAGCCCAGCAGTAATTTAGATAGAACTTGTGAATCCCAGAGAATAATTTTCCATGGTTGGCCCGAAGATGCATGCAAAGGAAACTGGCCTGTTTGGGCTTCTGGCGTGTTCCTATGCATCTCTCAGTGTGATTCGGGTAGTTTTTATGCAGATGCCCAGGGATGACCAATGATGGGTGCTGTGGCCCTCTCAGACAGAGCATTACAAAGAGAGTGACACATGCCTAGGTATGAGTGTGTAGGAGGTAAGGCCATAAGAAAGAGGTATAACCCTACCATGGAGTTCACTATAGGGCAACTGGGAACAAGAGCTTCCCTCCTGTATGTCAGGAAGGGACCATAGGTGGGAGTTTTCAGATGGGGCTCCTCCAGCACTATTCTTTGGATCTTCTCCAGAGCCAGACAACCCCTCTCTTCAGCTCCCTGTGTCATCAAGAAAGAAACTCCATCCTCAAACTGTCTCAGCTTCCAAGTACTGGGATTACATGCACATGCCACTGTGGCACCTGGCTAGACCTAGGTCATCTTTGAGTCCAAATTTCTAGGACACACATGGATCAGCCCTGGGCTGAGCACTAGAGTTCATGTCATTTTGGGAAGCTGAGAACAGGAAGATCACAAGTTAAAGACCAGCCTCGGCAACTTAGACTCTGTTTCAAAATAAAAAATAAAAAGGGCTGGGGGTACATCTCAGAGGTAGAATGCCCCTGGATTCAATCTCCAGACCAAAAAAAAAAGAAAGGTGGCCTGACCGTCATTAATACAACGATGCGACACATTTCCTGGATAAGACTAGCAAATGGACTTTACCCAGATGCCCCCATGTAAAGGATATAAATATTTCCTGGTTTTCGCTGACACATTTTTTGGGTGGGTAAAAGCATATCCTTCATGAACTGAAAAAGCCCAAGAAGTTATTAAGGCATTATTAAAGGAAATTATTCCTAGATTTGGGCTCCCCAGGTCACTTCAAAGTGACAATAGACCTTTGTCTCAAAGGTAACACAGGAGGTCTAACAAGCTCTGGGCATAACTTACTATCTCCATAGCTCCTGGCACCCTCAACTGTCAGGAAAGGTAGAAAGGGCTAACTTACAACTCAAAACCACCTTGAGAAAGCTATGCCAAGAGACCTCAGATCCCTGGGGATACTTACTGCCCATTGCTCTATTAAGGATTAGAATTGCTCCTAAAACCTCTCTTCAACTGAGTCCTTATGAAATGCTTGATGGAAGGCCTTTTCTAACCTCAGATCCTGTCACTGACCCTAGAACACAGGAAATGATTAAATATGTAATTAACTTGTGGCAAGTACAAAATGCTTTATTGGAATATGGCAATAAAGTCCTTCTAACTCCTGATAATTTGATCTATGAGGAAAAAATATAACCAGGTGATTATGTCTTACTCAAACCTGGAAAAGGGACTCATCTTTAGATCATTCTTCTAAAATGTAAGGGTTCTTTCCAAGTTCTTCTTACCACTCTCACAGCTGTTAAACCACAGGGACACAATTCCTGAATTCATATGTCTAGAATTAAACCTGTCCGTCTTGATACTTTACAGAATCAAGGCTCTGAAGTCAGGAATAGGCCTCCAGGTGCAATAAGACCTGATAACACTATTCCTGCGAGCCTTTGAAAGATTTAAAAGTGTTATTCAAAAGAATTAAGAAGACTGAATCAGGATGTTTTATTTTTGTGCTTTTTCCTTATAACTACATTATGTCTACCCATACTAAAATATATCAACTTATTTGTCTCTTATTTTACCTTCCAGGTAAAAATTCTTCCAAGGAATTCTTCCAGGTAAAAGGAAACTTTTTCCTGGATTGAGCACAACAATATGCCAAAGATCTTGATAAAGGTGTATGTTGGATTTGTGGGCTATTACCCACTTCCAGTTCATCTGGATTACCTTGATGGGTGTCTCCCTTGCAAGGAAATGATTGGTTAACATCTTGGTGGGATAAAATTATCATTTTCTTGGCCAGTATGCATTGAATCAGAATATTCTTCTATTGTTTGATTTACTGTTTTCAAAGGCCAATATCTTGTATGTTTATACCTTCTTTTCCAGAATATCAAAGAATGATAGTTCTATAGCCAACAACAACAACAACAAAAACCCTGACCTCCCTATGTCTCCTTTAGATCAGTCAGGATGAGACTTTTAGTCCCTGGATACGCAGGGCCGACACTCCTTGCCAACTCAGAAGCAGTTATAGAAGATGGAATCTCACCTTTCATCAACCCTTAAGATTATGGGACTGAAGTCTTAGGGGGGAAGAAATGAGGTAGGACAGAAGAAATAAAATATTAGGTAGAAAGGAGATGAATTGGGAAGGAAAGGGAAAATAGTTTTAAAATCTAGAAAAATTTATAATCTGTAACTCCACCCTACAGAAGCTTCAGTGAGCCCACATCCTTAATCACAATGGTTCCTCACCCTATCTGAGATTCCTGAGATGCTTAGTATAAAGGATCCACAAGGAGGGACAGATCAGACACCCCCAGCCACCACCCATGGATGCCAGAAACCTGAGGATTAAGAAGTCCAGATCTCCACCTTCCTCTCTGGGTCCCCCATAAGAAAAGGATTGCAAAGATCCCAAGTGCTTCTCACACTCTTGAGCTGGCTCAAATTCTGTCTTGAATGTGTATCCACACTTTTCCTAAATAAAACCTCTTTCTTTGTCTCTGAAAAAAAAAAAAGATGGCCTGGATTGCCTTGACTCAGGGGCTTCTTCAGCTCCCAGCTCCTCCCACAATCTGCCCCCCCACTGCCTCTTGTGGGGGCATGCCTTGGCATGTGCTGCAGTTTTCTTTTGTGTCTGACCTATCCCCTGGAGGGTCTGTCATTCTCCGGCAGCTTGGGTCATGATCCTTTGATCTTGTGGTTGCCTTTCTTAACTGGCCTCTTGGGGACTAGTTTATGGCTCTGGGATTCTTAGACTTCTCACCATGTTCAGAAAGCAGCACACTGGTAGGGGAAAGAACATCACTTTGGAGTCAGGCTGGCCTGGGTTATATCCCAGCCTAGTTCTTCTAAGCACAAGCAATCAGTGCCTGTTTCCCTTTCAGCAAAATGGAGAAAATAGCTACTTCATAAGGTCGTTGTGTAGATAAAATGTCACCATGGCTCTAAAGTGCCTTATTCATGGCCCTCAGTACATATCAGTCCACCTTGAACAGTTACTTGTAGGGCAGGGTAAGCACCCCATTTTTCTTCTTTCCGGTGTCTTTCTATTCTGTTTTGCTGCTGAGACACATTCACAGGCAGGTTATTAAGTCTTGTTCTCTACTGGGAGGAAGCTCCCAGAGGAGACAATTTCTATGTATAGCAGAGGCTTGTGGGTTGGGTGCTTCTCCTCACCACCCAGAGTGAACATTCTCAGAGATACAGATTTTCCATGCACAGAAAGCTGGCCTGCATGCCCTTGCTTCAGGTCTGGGTTGGGAGAAGTGTGTGTATGTGTGACTAGGGATTGAACCCAGGGGTGTCCTACCTCAGAGCTACTCCCAAAGCCATTTTTATTATATTTTTATTTATTTATTTCATTTTTGGTGCTGGAGATTTAGCTTAGGGGAATTCTACCTCTGAGTCACACCCCCAGCCCTATTTTAATTTTTCTTTTGATACAGGGTCTTGCTAAGTTACTGAGGGTCTTGCTAAATTGCTGAGGCTGGCCTCAAACTTATGATCCTCCTGTCTCAGCCTCCCAGGTACTGAGATTACAAGTGTACACCACCATGCCTGGTGGAGACTTCATCATCTTATGTTTATTCCACTGTAATTATTCACCAAATCTAGTATGTGTGATGTATTGCTTTGGTTTCCCCTGTTCTGTTTTGCCTTGCTGGTGGCAAGTAGAGCCGTTTATTTGAGGCTTGTCTTTATATTTATTTGGGGGGAATGCTGGGGTCACTTTATCTGTCTCTGTTTAAACCAAATGAGAGCTGTGCCCCACCCAAAGAGCACAGCAGCAGATGGCAGCTGTTAGGAATAAAGGAAAGGAGGCTGAGTTCCTTGGTCTGCAGGAAGGATGCCAAAAGTCCTCTTCGATTTGGTCTGAACCTGACACATGGTTGGGAAATTTAGGAGGAAAAGCAAGGACAACTTCCCCAGGATAATTATCAGGGAAGCTCAGCACCCTCACTGGTCGATCTAAGTTCCTCTCTGGATCTGTTTATTATATCAGCTGTGTGGCCTCCAGTGGGATGGTATCTCAGGCTCAGATATGTCAATTAACTATTTCTCTCTGTTCTGAAGTCTGAGCTCACTTTTGGACTTCCCCTATTCAGAGTGCTTCTGGCTTTCAGCTCATTTGCTGAATGTGGATGGCCAAAGTCTTCTGAGTTCAAGAACTAATCATGCTGGCACTGGTTACCAGCCTCATTCTTTTCCCCCCCCAAAATCACTGATGACTCATTCTTTGTGTTTACCCAGAGGAAGGATGAAACTTCCCAGAATCCCTGAATTGCATTCTTTTTTTAAATTTTCCTTTTGTGATACTGGGGATTGAACTCAAGGGTATTCTACCACTGAGCTACACCCACCCACAGCCCTTTTTTTATTTTCTATATTTTGGAACAGGGTCTTGCTAAGTTGCTGAGGCTGGCCACGAACCTACGACCCTCCTGGCTCAGCCTCCCAAGTACTGGGATTACATGTGTGTGCCATCACGCTCAGCTCCCTCAGTTGCATTCTTATAATATCTGGATATCCTAAATTCATGGGCCATAAAAGTAAAAAGGTAAAAAAAATTCATTGCTAGGGTGACCTGGGGCAGAAGTTGGAAGTGATATTCTGAGCAGGCTGGGAGAACCCAGCCTAGAACATCAAAAGTGAGAAAGAATGTATTTATGTGAGGGTCAGTGAGGGAGGGAGAGATTTCTTTCCACAAATATGGTAAAGCTTGAACTAAATTATATGCAAATAACAGCCCTCCTCTCTTACCATAGTCTTCTCTATTGTGGTGTTGTGGGTCCCCAGAGCTGCTCTACTATCCTGGATTCTGTGAGTACTTTTTGTATCACACCTGCCCCCATTGCACCAAGTCTATACCAGCCTACAGGGGGGCAATGCTAGCCTGGGATTGAGCCCACCCTGGACCTGTCTTGGTGCAAAGATTCAGACATGCTAACCCAGGAGTTCCTCAGCCAGGCTCAGGGTTCTGTAAATTGGCCTCTGCTGCCCCCCCATGGTAACTGAGGTTACTTTTCCTCACCTGAGGTGAATTCTGAAGAAGCGCTGTCAAATTCCCAAATTTATGGCCAGTTTTTCCAGCCCTTCACCACCACCTTCCCTGTCCCTGGTGGTTCTGACAGTAGCCCAGAACTAAGGGGTCCACATTCCACAATCTAGGCTCTGCACACCTTTGGACATTAGAGCATAGATGGAAAAAGAAGCAGGATCTTGATTGGATACAAAAGATGTAGGATCCCTGCCCCAGACCCCAGCAATGTCCCATTGCTTTTACAAAGAGTATTACTCTAAATACTGAGCCAGAGAAAGAGAGTCCAAGGTTGAGCTTAATGGTCCAGCTAGATATAAGAAGAGAGGTTTTGGAGGGTGTATGCCTCTCTGAGTGTGAACTGGCAATGGGGATACACCAGCACCCCCCCACCCCTTAAACTTGAGAATCTAGTAGGGAGATGTCTCCTCAGAGAAGATCTAGCAACTTTCATCCTGGGCTCAATTCAGCCCTCAGATGCTGGGAAATCACTGCTTAGCAGAAATTCTTTCTTTGAGTATCCCCCGTACGACTCCTTGTCTCTGAGACCCTGATTCCATCCCAGAGGCAGAGCAATACCTATCGGGAGGACAAGTTAGAAATCTGGAAGTCATGCTTGAATTCCTATAGGTACTTTACATGTATTATTTAATGGATCCATGTGAAAAGTTCATGAAAGAGAGATTGTTGCCATTTTACAGATGAATAAACCAAGGAAGGCTCTGAGAGATGAGAGTCCAGGACTCCACAGGTCTTGGAGGACACACATTTCTCTAGCTTTCAAGTCAGGAATCTTGCTGGGCTTGGTGGTACACACTTGTATTCTCAGTACTTGGGAGGCTGAAACAGGAGGATTGCAGGTTCACAGCCAGCCTCAGCAACTTAGCGAGACTCTGTTTCAAGATAAAAAATATAAAGGGCGAGAGTGTCTCTCAGAGGTAGAATGCCCCTGGGTTCAATCCCTGGTACAAAATAATTAAAGTCAGGAATCTTACAGAATATCACCCTGTCTCCTTTTGTCCATGTAGTCTATTCTTCTCCCTGATCTTAATATCCAACCAGATGCCAAATCTACAGATTCTACTTAATAAGTATCTCCTAAATCTGCTTCCTCCCCCTCTCTCTTTCCCTCTTCTGTTACTCCCTCTTCCTTCCTGTCTCCTGTCTCCTATATCCTCTCTTAATTGAGTTCAAATTTGCATATAGCAAAGTGCACATATCTTAAGTGTATAACTGGATGTGTTTTAGTGAATATTTCTTCCATCCTGTATCAAAATGTAAAATGTTTCCTTCGCATTTGAAAGTTCTCTCATTTCCACTTTCATTGGCCCTCGTGGGTAACCATGGATATGTTTTGTGTCACTATAGTTGCTTTGTTATAGAATCTCATGTAAATTGAATAACAAGTATATACTCTGGGATTTACTTCTTTTGTCATATTATATTTTTTCTCTTCTACCTGTTGTGTATCAGATACTTCATTCTCCTTTTTCAGTAACAGCTATATTAGGATATAATTAACATTCCATATGATTCACTCATATAAATGTACAATGGAATGTTTTTTTAGTATGCTTACAAAGTTGAGTAACCATCACCACAACTGGTTTGAGAACATTTTCATTATCCCTGTAGCCCTTAGCCATCACCCTCAGCCCTGCTCTCCCATTCCTCCATCTCTAAGTGACTAGCAATCTACTTTCTGTTTCATAGTTGTGCTTATTATGGACATTTCATATAAATGGTATCATCTAACATGTGACCCTTTGTGACTTTTCTCTCACTTAGCATAATACTTTCAAGGTTCATCCATGTTATACCATGTATTAGTAGTTCATTCTTTTTATGGCTGAATAATATGCCTTTGTATGTATATACAACATTTTGTTTATTGTTCATCAGTTAATGAGCATGAAGTTGTTTCCATCTTTTGGTAATATAAATAATACTACTCTAAATATTCATATTATAAGGCTTTCCATGGACATATGTTTTCATTTCTCTTGGAGATATATATATATATATATATATATATATATATATATATATATATATATATATATACATATATACACATATATGTATTCCGAGTGGAACTGCTAGATCATATGGTAACTCTATGTTTAACTTTATGAGGAAATGCCAAACCTTTTTTCAAGTGGCTACATCATTTTGCATTCCCACCAGCAGTATATAAAGTTTTGATTTCTCCACATCCTTGCCAACACTTGATGCTATCTGATTTTTTATTATAGCCATCCTACTGAGTATTTCATTGCTATTTTGAACTTTCCTCTCTTTTTATTATTGAAAAGAATTTCATTGTACAGACATGCTACAATTTATTTATTCATTTTCCTGCTGATGGATATTTGGGATGTTTCTAATTTTGTTCTATCATGAATAAAGCTGTTATAAACATTCTTATGGAAGTCTTCTTGTGGACATATGTTTTGGTATCTTTTAAATAAATACACAAGAGTAAATTGCTGGGCCATTGAGTAGGTATACGTTTAACTTTACAGGAAAATTCCAAACTGCTTTTCAAATAGTTGTACCTGCCTGTTATATATGAAAGATCCAGTTGTTTCACATCTTCCCTAACATTTGGTATTATTATTTTTTTCTTCACCATTCTGGTAGTTATGTAGTGGTATCTTGTGGTTTTAATTTGCATTCCTGAGAAGACTAAAGATGCTGAACACCTTTCATCCACTTCTTGGCCATTTGTGTATGCTTTTTTGTGAAGTGTTTGTTCAAAGATTTGCCCATTTAAAAATTGAATTGTTCATCTTTTTGTTATTGATTTATATAATAGGGTTTCTTAATAGCAGAACTATTGACATTTGAGGCCAAACAATTCTTTGTAGTGGGAGGCTGTCCCATGCATTGTAGGATATTTAGCATCCCTGCTTCTACCTAAAAGAAATCATTAGAATCCTCTATCCCAGTTGATGGCATACTTTTAAATTTTTTTTAATGATGTTTTTGGATGAGCAGGAAATTTACATTCAGATTAATTACAAATCACTCATTGTTTCTTTAATGTTTAGGACTAAACAGAGGACTTTAGTCAAGGTGCTCATGGTGGTGGGAGCCCCCTTTCTACCCAGTGAGTGCTGCTTGCTGCTTGGTATGAAAAGAGATCTCTGGCTCAGTGGAGAAGCAGGGTGTCTCCCGCATCTGTAGGAGACTGAAAATGTTTCCATGCCCAGATAGTTTGTTGAAATGGGATTTTTCCTGTTGATGCCCTTGGTTTATGGTGCCTCATGTCTCTGAGGCAAAGGAGTGTCAAACCCATGAGGACAAAGAAATTTCAGATGTGGTGGCACATGCCTGTAATCCCAGTACTTGAGAGGCTGAGACAGAAAAATGGCAAGTTTGAGGCCATCCTCAACAACTTAGTGAGATCCTGTTTCAAAATTTAAAAAAAATGAAATCTGTCTGAGGATGTATCTTAGAGGTAGAATGCCCTTGGGTTCAATCCCTGATACCAAATCTCTCTCTGTCTCTCTCTCTCTCTCTGTCTCTCTCTCTCTCTGTCTCTCTCTCTCTCTGTTTCTCTCTCTCTCTCTCTCTCTCTCTCTCTCTCTCTCTCTCTCTCTCTCTCTCTCTCTCACACACACACACACACACACACACACACACACCAAATTCCAAAGTAATACATTCACATGTGCATGCATCTTTTAATGTGCTTGCTTCCTAACCCTGTTGTACAACTCCATTCCTCCCTCCTCTTACATGCTACTTAGGTTTTTTGCCTTGCTTTAGTTGCCATCATTTAAAAAAACTATATTCAATGACTCACTGTATTTACATTTTTTGTATGGTACTGGGGATTGAATTCAGGGGTGTTCTATCTCCAAGCTAAATCTCCAGCTTTTTTTATTTTTTGCTTTTGAAACAGGGTCTTGTTAGGTTTCTGAGAATCTCTCTAGATTACTGAGGCTGGCCTCAAACCTGCAATCCTCCCAAGTACTAGGATTACTCGCCGTGCACAACTGTACCCTGCTTGTACTAACATTTTTAATGATTTATCTTGATGGAATGATTGTTTAGAATGTAAAAAATAGGGGTGGGGATGTTTAATTCCTTTAGTCCTTTTTTTATATTTAATAATTTATTAGATATATTTTATGCCTTCCCTTTTCTTTTTCTTATATTTTCAGTCAATATTTTGTTGGTAGTAAAAAAATGTTGAGATTATATGTAAAATCTAAACTACAGGCTCTGGAAACATTTTTCAGCTGCATTTGGCTTAAAAGGGTAAGTACATGAACACTTGCAGAATACCAAACAGATGAAAGTTGTAAATCCATTTGTTTTCCTTTTTCCTGTAGGCAGTAAGGTCAAATGTACTTTAGCTAGGCAACACTTTAGATAAAATTGACTTTTAATACAAACAGTTGCAATGCACACTAATTGTATGTAGAAACTATATATATATAGCAAATAAAATAAAAAAAAGAAACGCAATGATCTTATATAGTGTGGGGAATGGAGAAGAGGGATATCAAGCGTAAATTTAGTAATAGATGATACTTACTATTCTAAGGCACTGTTTTGAATACTTTGTTCATGTAATGTTGGCAACAATACTGTGAAGTAAGTGCTATTATTTTCACCCTCATTTTATAGATGGAGGAGCTATGCCATAGAGATATAAAGTTACTTGTCCAATGACATACATTTAGGAAGTGGTAGAGCTTAAATGTGATCCCATGTACCAGTACACTTGATTGTTAATAGTTCCCTTTCCTACTTGAGATAATTACCCTTAGCTGGAGAAATATGCTCAGGGGAGGAAGTAACAGGAGACTGTATCCTCTGGGGACAAAGTAGCCCTCAACTCTTGGAGGTCTCTGTTTCAGTGGAACATGTGTATTACTGCATACATATAGATTTATGTGAACTCATTTATTTACATCTGCTTCGATATTTTTATATGTATCAGTAACAAAGATATAAAATATAATGGTGACTCAGGGCACAGTGGCACATGCCTGGAATCTCAGCTACCCAAGAGGCTGAGGCAGGAAGATCACAATTTGAGGCTAGCCTTAGCAACTTAATGAGACTGTCTCAAAATTAAAAAAAAAAAAAGATAAACAGGTCTGGGGATGTAGCTGTACCTCAGTAATAGAGTGTTTGCCTAGCATGTATAAGACCCTGGATATTAGTTCCCCTCCACCCGTTGTGTGTGTGTGTGTGTGTGTGTGTGTGTGTGTGTGTGTGTAAATGGTGAGAAAGTATTCAATTGCCTATAGCAATATCAAGCATACATTACCTAGGTATATAAATTTAACAGAAAAAGTGCAAGACTCATGTGAAGTATGAAACTCAACTTAGGCATATAAAATAAGACTTTTTTCTGGTGCTGGAGATTGAACTCAGGGCTTTGTGCATGCTAGGCAAGTGCTCTACCACTGAGCTACACCCCAAGCCCTAAAATAAAACTTTTATACATAGAAAAATATACCTTTTTCTTAGATAGGGAGACTCAATCCTGTAAAAAGTTGCCCATTCTCTCCTAATTAGCCTATAAACTAAAAACATTCTCAATAAAAATCAGATTATAGGAATATATGCATATCCATGTTTTCAGCAGCACAATTCACAATAGCCAAATTGTGGGACGAAGCTAGGTGTTCATCGACAGATGAATGGATTACAAAATTATGGAATATACACACAACTGAATTCTACTCAGCAGTAAAGAAGAATAAAATAATGTCATTTGCAAGAAAATGGAAGGACCTAGAGAACCTTATGTTAAGTGAGATGAGCCAGTCACAGAAAGTGAAGGGTCATATGTTTTCTCTAATATGCACAAGCTAGGGAGTAACTGGGATACCAGAGGGACTCCAGGCAATGGAGGAGAGACTCCAGTGGAGCCAGGCAGGTGGTCTAAGGGAAGAAGGGCAGGAGGAGAGGAAGGATCAGTAAAGGAATCACTTCCATCTACATTATGTACATATGTGAGAATACCAATGACAATCTCAATTGGGGAAAGGGAGAAAGGAGGAGGGAGCTGGGGGAAAGCCTACCAAATGCTGTGTGCATGTAGGTCACTATGACTATGAACTACATTATGATGTGAGACTATAATGCACCAATTTAAGAAATTCTAAGAGTTTTGGCAGCCACTTTTATTTTTTGGAACTTTACAAGATTATTCTTGAATTTATCTTAGAGAATAAATATTAAAGAATAGCAAGAAATTTTTGAAAAATTAAATTAATAATATGATTTACTCTACTGGTATTAAAATTTATTGCAAGGCCACAATAATTAAAATACTTTAGCATTATACTAAGAATACACAGAGAACAGAATTAGAATGGAAAATGCAGATAAACTTCCACAAGTGAAATTTGTTGTGCTATGAAAGAGCCATTGCAACTTACTGGGGAAAAGAAATATTCAATGAACACTATTGGTATAACTAGCTAATTGTTTAGAAAATAAACAAAGCTGGATTAATATCACACTCCCTATGCCATACAGATTTTGGGCATAACAATGTAAAATATAAAACGCTAATCAATAAACTAGCAGACGGAAATATGAGCAAACATTTTTATAATCTCAGAATAACAGAGGTCTTTTTGAGCATGATATTAAATGCACAAACCATAAAGGAAAGATTGACATATTTGACTACATAAAAATGAGAACTTTCTATCATGCAGAAAATGTCATAAACAAGATGGAAAGACAAATAACAAATTGAGAAAGAGCACATATGACACACCAAGGTTAATTTCTTTCATCTTACAACCTATTAACAAAAGTATAAATATTCCAATGGAAAATCAGGCAAGAGACACAAATAAGAGAATCACTGAAGAAAAAAATATGCATGGACAGACAGTAAGCCTATGAAAAGCTACTCAACATCACCTTTAATCAGAGACAAAAGAAGTACAATGAGATGGACGTTATTGTCTATTGGCTTATCAAATATTTTAAATGATATTTGTTTTTAGAACAATTTTAGATTTACAGAGAAACTGAGAAGATATTACAAAGTTCCCATATATCCTATATCCAGGTTTCCTTATTATTAACATAGTCCATGAGTACATTTGTCACAATTAATGAATCAGTACAGAAACATCAATATTAATCAAATTTCATAGTTTCTTCAGATTTCTTTAGCTTTTACTTAATGTTTCTTTTTCGTTCCAGGGTTCCCCTCAGGATACATGACATGAAGTCATCATGTCTCCTTAGGCTTCTCTTGGCTGTGATAGTTTCTCAGACTTCCCTTTACATTTTTACAGTACTAGTTTGGAATTTTGTAGGATTCCCCACTATTAGAATTTGTCTGATATTTTTCACAGATAAGAGATAATATAAGGCTGGGTTTATGGACTATTGGAAGAGTAGTTACGGTGCCATTTTCATGACATATCAAGGACACATATTATCAAGGTAATTTATGTCTATTGATACTGACCTTGTTGAGGTAGCATTGTTAGGCTTTGCTACTCTAAAGTGACCTTTTCTTCCCTCTTTGCATACTGTATTCTTTGGAAAGAAGTCACTACACATAGCCCCCACCTGAAGAGTGGAACATAAGGCTCTCCTTTCTTGAGGGCAGAATAGTACAAAAATTATTTAAAATTTATCTGCATAGATTTGTTTCTTCTCCCACAATCATCAGTTTATCTAGCTATTTATTTATGTCAACATGGAGTCATGGCTATTCATTTTATACTTTGAGTTATAAAATGATACTACTTGATTTCTTTAGTTGCTCAATTTGTTCTAAATCTGGCCATTGGAAGCTCTTGACAACTATTTCATGTGGTTCCTATGCCCCTTTGACATAACCCCATTCGTGTGTGTGTGTGTGTGTGTGTGTGTGTGTGTGTGTGTGAACACTTCCCTCCTTTTCTGGCACTACAAGGTGCCAGACTCATCTTGTGTGTTTACTACCCTAGTCCTAGAATCAGCCATTTCTCCGAAGAGCCTTTGTTCCTTTTATTGAAGAATGGTATTAAAACCAAGATCTGGATGCTATGTGTCCTTTTTATTCCTTGAGGGTCATTGCTTCTAGCCCTTCTCAGCTGATGAAACAAAGACATGTGTATGTATATTAACCTGTGTATATGCACATATCTACAAACACTTCTATACTTAACCATCTGTATATTAAGCTAAACATAAGTTCATACTGATGTCTCCAACTCTAATCCATTATTACCATATGGATCATTTTAGCCTCCTCCTCTTGCTTATCTATAAATTCCCATGCCAACAGTGAGAAACCTAGTTCCCACCATCTGCTATCTATTTAGTTAATTAAGTTCAATTTCAGTATCAGAATTGCTAACATATACCCCCATGGGAAAAAGACTTTATCAACTAGATTATGGTGCTTATGAACAGCTCTTTGTGTTAGTCTTACAGATTCCACACATTTCCAAAGTTACTTAGGTCAGGACCTATTCTCCTCCATCCCCTTTCAGTAAAGCTGTTTCATATATCTGTGAAATAGTTAGGATCTCTTGTCGCAGTCTGCATTCCGTCCTGAAATTCCTGACATCCTACATGCTTTTAAACTGCATATTGTACACCAAGGTTAACTCTTTGAGCCATAAAGGCCTATGGATTTTTACAAATGCATAGTGTCATGTATCATGGTGGATTTAAAATGTCTCCTAAGCTGAGTGCGGTGGTGCATGCCTACCTATACTCCCATTACTTGGGAGGCTAAGACAGGAGGATTGCAGGTTTGGGGTTGGTGCATGGTAATTTAGTGAGACCCTGTTTCAAAATAAAAATAAATAAGTAAAAAGGCCTGGAGGTGTAGCTCACCGGTAGAACATCCAGTACTTTAAAAAAATGCCCTCCAAAGAAGCTTATCTGTTAGACAATGCAGCCATATTCTGAGGCAGGGATGGCTGGAGGAAGTAAGTCACTGGGGGGCATGGCCTTGGTGACTGTGTCTGTCTACTGCCCCTTCCCTCCTTTGTCTCTGTTTCCAGAAGCTAGGTCTGCCATAAGCTGAGCTGCCATGAGCTGAGTGTGACTTTTTTTTTCTTCTTTACCATGCCCTAAAGCTCTGTTTCCAAGCCATTTGGTTGCCACAAGCCAGTCAATCATGGACTGACCTCTGAAACCTTCTATAAAATCATGAGCCCTAAATAAATCTTTCTCCTCTAATTTGTGATTGTCAGGTATTTTGGTCACAGCTATGAAAAACTTGACTAAAACATCATGTATCTATCTTTACATTATCATGCAGATATTTTACTACCCTAAAAATCTCCTATGCTTCACCTTTTCATTTCCCTACCCTCTGAGCCACTGGCAAGCACTGATCATTGTAGTTTTGCCTTTCCCAGAATGTAATATCATTAGACTAGTACAGTACATGGCCCTTTCAGGCCAATTTCTTTCACTTTATTATCCTTCTGGCTATTCTGGGATTTTTGCTTTTCTACATAAACTTTAGAATTGGTCCATTGATATCCATAAAATTTATTTCTGGGGTTTGGGTCAAGATTGCATTAAATCTAATCAAATTGGTCAGAATTGACATCTTAACAATATCAAGCCTTCCAGTCCAAGAACACAGCATATATTTCCATTTACTTTGATTTACTTTATTAGTGCATTGTAATCATACATCTTTATTAGGTACAAGCTGGTAGAGGTTACTTTGATTTTTTATTTCTTTTATCTGATTTTTATATTTTACATGTAGATCCTATATATATTATGTTATATTTATGTCAACTTATTTTTCTTTTGTGTGTATGTGATTGTAAATGGTAATGTGATTTTTATTTCAAATTCAAGTTTCCCATTCCTGGTATATAGGAAAGAAATTGAAATTTGTATATTTTAGTTCCAAGAGGATATTTTAAGGTCAACTAATTGGAATTTTCTGATAGACTATAATGTTGTCTGTGAACAAAGAGTAGTATTTTTACTTCTCAGTTTGTATATTTTATTTCATTTTCTTCTCTTATTGCACTAGCTAGGACTCAGTATAATTGTTGAATAGCAGTAATAAGAGGGTATAACCTTGCTTTCTTTCTGAATTTATGGAGAAAACATACAGTTTCTCACCATTAAACATGATGTTAACCATAGGCTTTTTTTTGTAGATTTTTTTTATCAAATTGAAGAAATACCCCTTGATTCTGAATTTGCAGAGTTTTTTTTTTTTAATTGCAAAGTGATGTTTGATTTTATGCAATGCTTTTAATACATCTGTTGATATGTCATATGATTTTTTTCTTTTGGCCATTGATATAACGGATTATATTACTTTTTTGTGTGTGTGGTACTAGGGATTGAACTCAGGGGCATTCTACCTCCAAGCTACACCCCCACCCTATTTTTTCTTCTTTATATTGAAACAGGGCCTCACTAAGTTGCAGGGGACCTCACTAAGCAGCTGAGGCTGGCTGCGAACTCAGATCCTCCTGTCTCAGCCTCCCAAGTACTGAGATTACAAGTGTGCGCCACCACGTCTGGTTGATTAAATTACTTATTTTCAAATGCTAAACCAGTTTTGCATAGCTGGAATAAATCCCACTTAGTCATGTGTGTGATACTTGTCGTATGTTGTTGAACTTGATCTACTATTATTTTGTAGAGGATTTTTGCACCTATGTTCATGAGAGATATTGTTATGTTGTTATCTTTTATTGTAATGTCTTTATCTGATTTTGGCATTAGGATAATGCTGGCCTCATAGTATGAATCAGAAGATGTCCCCTTTATTTTCTAGAAGACATTTTAAAGAATGAGTATCATTTATTCTTTAAATGTTTGGTAGAATTCACTAATGAAACAATCTGGGCCTAGTATTTTCTGTTCCATAATGTTATTAATTATTGATTTGATTTCTCTATTAGATATAGACTTATTCGGATTATCTATCTCTCTTTATGTGAGTTTGTTAATTTGTGTCTTTTAAGGAATTGACCCAATTTATACATTAACAAGTGTGAGTCTAGAGATGTCCATTTATTATTAACAAGTTGTGGACCTAGAGATATTCCTTTATTATTCTTTTAATGTTCATGGGATCAGTAATAATAATGCCTCTTTCATTTTTTTATTTTATGTATTATTTTCTTGTTGTGTGTGTGTGTGTGTGTGTGTGTGTGTGTGTGTGTGTGTGTGTGTTACTGGGAATTGAACCCAGTGGCATTATTCTACCTCTGAGTTACACCACCTGCCTGATTTTATTTTTTATTTTGAAACATGGTCTCACTAAGGTGCCGAGGCTGGTCTCAAACCTGCGATCCTTCTGTCTCAGTCTCCCAAGTACTGAGATTAGCTGTGCACCATCATGACCTGCTATTTTTATGTTTTAATTTTCATTGGTTTTCCTCTCTAATTTTTTATTTCTTTTGTATGCCTGCTTTAAGCCTAAATTGCTCTAATTTCTCTAGTTTCATAGGTGGAATTTTATTACTAATTTTAGATTTTCTTTTCTAATATACGCATTTAATGCTATAAATTTCCCTGCATCCTACAAACTTTGACAAGTTATATTATCATTTTCATTTAGCTCAAAGTGTTTTTAAATTTCTCTTGTGGCTTCTTCATAGATTCAGGTGTTATTTAGAAATATGTGGCTTAATCTCAAAAGATTTTGGGATTTTTCAAGATATCTTTCTATTTACAAATTTCTAGTTTAGTCCCACTGTGGACTGAGAACATACTTCATAAAGACTGTGTGTGAGGAGCCGGGTGTGGTAGCACACACTTGTAATCCCAGCATTTGGGAGGCTGAGACCGGAGGATCCGAGTTCGCCGCCAGCCTCAGCTACCTAGTGAGGCCCTCTGCAACTTAGTGAGAGCCTGTTTCAAAAATAAAGAATAAAAAATAGGGCTGGGGGTATAGCTCGAAGGTAGAATACCCCTGAGTTCAATCCCCAGTACTGAAAAAAAAAAAAAGATTGTGTGTGAGGGGGAGTGTGTTTCTGGTGGTGGTACTGGGGATTGAACCCAGGTGCATTCTACCTTTGAGCTACATTCCCAAGCCTTTTTCATTTTTTATTTTGAAACAGGGTCTTGCTAAGTTGCTGAGGGTCTCACTAAGTTGCTTAGGCTGGCCTTGAATCTATGATCCTCCTGCTCAGCCTCCCAAGTACTGGGTTACAAGCATGTGCCACCATACCTGGCTAGATTTCTATTCTTTAAAAATAAATTGTTCAAGTGTTCTTTTGTTTGTTTGTTTGTTTGTTCATTTGTTTTTTTGGATTGGGTTTTTTGTTTTGTTTTTGTTTTGAGATGGTATATCTTACTACATTGCCCAGGCTAGCCTTGAACTCATGATCCTTCTACTCCATTCTCCTAAGTTGCTGGGATTACTGGCGTTCATCACCACGCTCAGTTTGCTGAAGTGTTTTCTGTGGCCCTTAATACGGTCTGTACTGAATGATACATATGAGTTTGAGAAGAATGTGTATTCTGCTGTTGTTGGATGAAGTATTCTATAAATGTCAATTAGATCCAGTTGATTGATGGTGCTGT
Source organism: Graphiurus murinus (assembly GCA_004027655.1). Taxonomy (NCBI): domain Eukaryota; kingdom Metazoa; phylum Chordata; class Mammalia; order Rodentia; family Gliridae; genus Graphiurus; species Graphiurus murinus. The sequence goes on along the minus strand of PVLC010006287.1, from coordinate 3,396 downwards.
TCAGTTCCACTATATCCTTACTGATTTTCTGCCTGCTTGATCTATCAATTACTAAAAGAGGTCTGTTAAAGTCCACAAGTATAATAGTGAGTTTGTCTATTTCTCCATGCAATCCAATCAATTTTGCCTCATGTATTTTGACATTCTATTGTTAACACATACACATTAAAGATTGTTATGTCTTCCTGCAGAATTAACCCCTTTATCATCATGCAGTGCTCCTCCCTATTCATCCCTAATAAACTTCTTTGCTCTAAACTTCTTCATCTGAAGTTTATATATGCATCCCCAGCTTTCTTTGATTAGTGCTAGCATGGTATATCTTTCTTCAAACCTTTAATTTTATTTCAAATTAGCAATCTTGGCTTTATAATGATTATTATTATTTATCTTAATGTGGTAATGTACATAATATAAAACCACTGTTTTAATCATTTTTAAATGTACAATTCAGTGGCATTAAGTATATTCACTATATTTAGCAACATTCATGACTATTCTTTGCCAGAATATTTGCATTGTCCTATAGAGAAACTGCACCCACTAAAATATAGCTCCCTATTCCTCCCTCCCCCAGGTCCTGGTAGCCTCAATTCTATTTTCTGTCTCTGTGTATTTGCTCATTCTAAGTATCTCTTAGGAATGGAATCATATTATATTTGTCCTTTTGTGTCCAGCTTACTTCACTTAGCATATTTTTTATTTTATTGGTACATTTTAATCATACATCTTTGTGAGGTACAAGCTGGTAGAAGCACACATGGACACAAGTCTCAGTTAACCCTTCCCCAATTCTCACCCCATTCCTTCACCCCTCACTTCTCATGTTTGGTTTAGTGATTGATTTTGATATGTTTGTGAATGTACATCATGTGCATTAGGGTGTTTCCCCCTCAACCTCTCCCATAACCTTCAGATAGGTCACCTTCTTTGCTCATATAAGGTTTTCCTTCTTGTCTAGAGTCCCTTCTATGACCCATTTTCTCCCTAGCTTCTGCAAATTAGGGAGAACATCCGATTTTTTACTTTTTGTGATTGACTAATCTCACTTAACATAATGTTTTCCAGGTCCCGCTATTTTCCTGCAAATGACATATTTTTGTTCTTCTTTATGGCTGAGTAAAATTCCATTGTGTACATATCCCATTGTTTTGTAATCCGTTCATCTGTTGATGAACATCTTGGCTCGTTCCATAGTTTGCCAATTGTGAATTGTGTAGCTATAAACATAGATACATAACTTAGCATAATGTTTTCAAGGTTCATCCATATTGTAGCATGTATTGAAATTTCATTACCTTATAAGGCTGAATAATATTCCATCATATTTATTTACTACCCATTGCTATACATTTGTGTGTTAATGTACACTTAGGTTGTTTTTATGTTTTTGCTATTGATAATAGTGCTGATATAAACATTAGTGTAGCAAATATTTGTTTGAGTTCCTGCTTTCAATTATTTTGGAGTATACTCAGGAATGAAATTGTTGCATTATATAGTAATTCCATCTTTAGTAACAATCCATTTGCTTTTAACAATATCTGTAGTATTTTACATTCTCACCAGTAATGCATGAACATTTTAATTTCTCCACATCCTTGCCAACACTTGTTATTTTCTGTCTTTTTTAAAGAATAGGCATCCAATGGGTATGAAATGGTATCTCACTGTTGTTTCAATTTGCATTTATCTAGTTATCAGTGAAGTCAAGTATCTCTTCATATAGTTTTAGACATTTGTATATCTTCTTTGGAGAAATGTTTATTTAAATACTTTGTTTACTTTCAAATTGGGTTATTGTTTCTTTTGTTGTTAAGTTGTAGAAGTTCCTTATATATTTTGGATATTAATTCCTTATCAGATATATAATTTGCAAATATTTTCTCATATTTCATGAGTTGTCTTTTCACTCTGTCATTAGTATCTTTTGATACACAAATGTATTTTAAGTTTGATAAAGTCTTATTTATCTATTTCTTTTTTGCTTCTTGTGCTTTTGGTGTCATATCCAAGAATCACTGCCAAACACAATGTCATGAAGATTTCCCCCTATGTCTTCTTCCAAGAGTTTTGCATTAGATTATATATTTAGGCATTTGATCCATTTTGAGTTAATATTTGCCTATGGTGTCAAGAATCCAACTTCATTCTTTTGAATGTGATACCTAGTTTTTCCGATATCATTTGTTAAAAAGACTATTCTTTTATATTTGAATAAACCTTTTTCTCTCCACACTATTGCAGTACCTACTACATAGCAATCAACAAGTATTTGTTGGATGACTTAATGATGCATTAACATGTGCAGAAAAGTACATGGCAAATAGCATGTATGCAATAAATATTAGTTTCTCTGCCAAGCCCTATCTCACTTCCTCAACATGACAAAAGGCACATATAAAAACCTCATAGATAACATCATATTCAATTGTGAAAGACTGAAAACTTTAGCCTAGTCAAACATAAAATGTTGCTGGACATGGTGGAGCATGCCTGTAATCTCAGTACTTGGGAGACTGAGACAGGAGGATCACAGGTTCAAGGACAGCCTCAGCAACTTAGCAAGATCTCTTTTCAAATAAAAAATAAAATAGGGCTAGGGTTGTAGCCCAGAGGTAGAATGCCCCTGGGTTCCATACCCAGTACCCCCCCCCCACACACACACAATGTTGATCATATATGTAAAGATTTATCACTGGGCTCTCTATTCTGTTCCTTTGGTCTATATGTCTGTTATTATGCTAATACAAAACTATTTTAATTGCTACAGATTTATAGTGAGTTATGAGATCAAGAAGCATGAGTCCCTCAACTTTGTTTTTCTTTTGCCAGAGTTTTTTGGCTAGTTGGGGTACCTTGGGTTTTCATGTGAATTTTATTTATTTGTTTGTTTGTTTATTTGTTTATGTATTCACTCACTTAATTTCTTATTATGGTACTGAGGATTGAACCCAGGAATATTCTACCTTTGAGCTACACTCCCATTCTTATTTTGTTTTTATTTTTTTTTTCGTTATTTATTTATTTATTTATTTATTTATTTATTAGCATGGATTTTTATACATTTCTTGGGTACAACAGGGTTAATTACACATTTTTGTTGGGTACAAGCTAGTACAGGTAAAGACATCCATGCACATATTCTCATTAACCCTTCCCCAATTCCCACCCACCCTCCCCCTATCTCCTGGTCGGTTTAGTGATTGACTTTGATGTGATCTTGTAAGTACATCATGCTCATTAGGGTGTCCCCCCTCCTCCCATTACCTTCCATTAAGTCAAATTTTTTGTTCACCTAAGAATTCTCCTTCACCTGGAGTCCCTCTTATGTCCCATTTTCTCCCTAGCTTCCACATATTAGGGAGAGCATTTGATTTTTAACTTTTAGTGACT